>CAJDSM010029853.1:31905-42584 GCA_903981925.1 Ostrea lurida
TATTATGGCGTTAGTTCAAGGTGTGGCCAATATTATCACAGTCACTATTGTCCTTATCATTTGAAAGACTTCTTTAAATTATGATTTTCGCAACCCCAGGGTTCTGAGACTAGAGCGGGTCCAAAATGGGCATAATGTTTTAGTATCGATATAAAATATATCATCAATATGAGCACTTTTGGGGACATCGGTGTTTTAAGAACAGGTCTTGTTTTATACTACTGCTGATATTAGTGATTAGCTTAATTATGCACGACAGGGAAATTAGTATAGATTTTATATATCCCCGTAGGGTTACTTCGTAATACTTTTAGTGACCTGTGAGTCTTTGTTTCTAGATGTGTTGTATTACACAGAAATGTCTTCATTGTATACTGACAAATACATCTTCAATATCCATAAGAAGAAATTACAAAGGGCACAGATGTCTAATATATATCATATTGTTTCATCTTACTCTGAGAAATTTCAACTTTGAAAACATAGATTTATGATAAAACATTAATTTCCTTTAAATGAAATCATAAATAATGTGTTCATCTTATGTTCGATATCGAGATATTGTAAAGTGAACTATGACTAAATATTTGTCTCTCTCTCAGAATCAACTGTAAATGATCCATAAATATCCATCGTTATGCTTTCAATATGAAAAACTCGCAAACTTCACTGATTTATCTAGAAATTAAAATGTAGATGGAATACAATAAGCTGATTTATAACTTTATAACATTCCCAAATTTTCCTTCAAACAAATTACTGGTCGAATTCCAGGTTGTGAATTAAATGGACGTTGTTTGAAGCCAAATGAGCAAGTTCAAAATGGATGTGCCGCCTACAAGTGCGACCCTAGTGGATACCTTATGGTCATTGACATGCTAGGCAAGTTACAGTGCGATATATAGATATATAAGAGATGGGCATTTGCGTGTTAAAGTATTTTGAATTTGAATAGAAGATAATCTTCTTGCAATTTTTTAAGTTCTAACATGTGGTTCTGATGAATATTTCTTATCTATGAATATAAGTTATATCAACTCATTGCCATATTTGTAGTTTGATATTACAATTTCTACTTCTTTTTAATTAGGTTGTGTTTACGAAGGAGAATGTAAAGCAATTAATTCGACTTGGTTTGACCCCAAGACATGTACTACTTACACCTGTGTATACGACAGTGATGTGCACGACATATCAATAGTAGAAAAAACAGGTATCCTAAAACTTCACTTGATTCCGACTAGAGTAATACTGGTATCTATCACCAAATTCGAATGTTGCTTTATTCTAAAAAAAAAATGTATCCCTTTTGAGGACCTGCATGTCGCAAATATTTGACTTTCGTAACTGCTCTTGGGATAATGTTTTTGACAACACTTTCATTCACTGCCTAACAAAATACCAGGCTGCAAAGATGACAATGGTAGATGCTTTACAACGGGAGAGGGTACAGTGGAAGGCTGTAACAAGTACCTCTGCAGCGAGACGTCAAACTTTAAACCAACCCAAATCAGTAAGTCTTTATTGACTCTTTTTTACGACACAGATTATGTAGTGAATCCCTACTTATGCTCCTTGACTCTTTAAACAAGATGATGTTAACCTTCAAATTTTCCCAGTTTATTTAATCCCCATATATGTTCATTGTTCAGTCTCTTGGTAAGCTTCCATCCCCCTCCATGTTGTTCATTTACTCTTCATTTTTTGAATTTGTTTTAAGAATTATATGTTGGTTGAAATTGTAACAAATATGTTCCAAGCCATTGCAGCTCCAGCATACTGCCTCAAATTTCAATTAAGCTGTTTTCGTTGTAAAATATGATATGCTTTTCGTAAAGGATGCGAGTTTCAAGGTGAATGCAAGGAAATCGACAGCACCTGGACTGAAGGATGCGTTACATATACTTGTAAATTGATTGCAAGGGGACCTGACTATGTCCAGACCAAAGTAATAGAATCACACGGTATGGTTGTTAATATACTTTTGTTGAAGCTGTTTACCATTGCAGGCCCCAAGACCATAAACTGAGAATAGACTTAAGTCGAAATTTTGATCACTTACAACTTAAGATTTCTCAAGCACAGATGTTTAAAAAACCTTGTGGCTTTTTAAAAAAAAATTCAAATCCAAAGCCTATCCTGAAAAGTTCATTTGTTTATGAAAATTATTTCAAAACTTGGCAGGATTTATAAATTTAGACTGAAGCCTGATTTCTATATTCTGACGAGACAATATATGTCTTGATAAATTTCTGGATATCAAATATCCACGTACATTCCCATAATGGTTCTAAAATAAATCATTCTGAATTCTGCAGAGTTTGTTACCGATCTGCATTGGTTCGATTGATTGTAAATTTATATGTGTGATACACAGTACTGTAATCCTTTCTCAGAGCAAGCTGCGATCAATGAATGTAAAAGGTCATTATAAGTCTGTCTATATGTCGAATTTTTCATGCTAGGTTGTGTCGGCGAAAATGGTCACTGTTACAAAGTAGGAGATGATATAATCCAGAGAGGCTGTTCCAAATCCACGTGTAAACCAGGAGGAATTATGCAAGAAACACAGTTTGGTAAATATAATAATTCGCTTTCCTCAGTAAATGAAAATAGGGTTGTGGATTTTAGGTATTTGTATCATAATTATTTACATATGAAGTCAGATTCAAAGAAGGTTGATTTCTTTCTTTTTGCTTTTAAATAGCATTAAATCGCGTTTGCTTAAATTTTATTATCAATTATCAGTTAATAAAGGAGATATTCATGTCATCTTTGTGAAGGTTGTATTGGACCTAACGACCAGTGTTTGGAACCTGGGTCGAAGATAGTGTTAGAGTGTGTAACTTATGTGTGTGATGGAGAGGCTAAAAGTTTGGTTCCTGTCGGGAAAGGTAATGACATTATTGGAATCGCATTGTTCTTTGAAGACAATATCAACATGTTAACACAGGCAAAGACTGCATTCAGAAGAATTTTGCGTGTAATTTCTAATACCAATGATAATTGATAAGACACGTCTACTCCTATGCTTCTCTTATATTTTCTCAGAATGGATTTCTTTTTTTTTTCATTTTTCATAAGTTGAGTGTTCACTGGCTAGTAAACTTTGCAGCTAGCTTTCAATTTTTATCCATGATGAAGATGTACATGTATAAATAAGGGGGGAAACTCTGGTTTGTATACAGGTTGCGTATGGAAAGGAGAGTGTAAACCAGTTGACACTAAGTGGTTTGACAAGGAGACATGTCGTGGGTATACCTGTGCTATGGACATAGCAGACAATGATGTCAAAATAATTGAAAGAACGATTGGTATGTTTAAAACTCTTTTACATGACTTCCCAAAAATCGTTGGTAATGTTACAATCGTGCTTCGATGGAAACATTGTCGTTTATTCTAATATCTGTATTTTCATGAATATATAACTTATGCTTAAAAGGTTGCACTGTTGATGGGAAGTGTAAGCGCTCCAGAACCACTCATATGAAGGACTGTGTTCAGTATCGGTGTACCACCAGGGGTGAGCTAGTCCCCAAGAAGATCTCGTGTGAGTGGGATGGAGAATGTAAAGATGTAGGTAGCACGTGGACGAAGAACTGCATTCATTATAAATGTGTTATTACACAGGAGGGACCAGATTACGTCCAAACGGAAGTCATACAGCGAAGAGGTACTTTTCATAATAACTAATCATACTCGTGTAGAATAAATCCTATAGATCTGACATAAAAACTTTTACAGTTTCCTTAAACAAAAGATTGCGATAGTCTGGTGTTTAGAGGGCCGGCTTGGCAACCATCAGGTTAAACATAAAGTTCTGGATTCAAACTTGAGACCTTCAACATAGGTAGTGATTGTTCTTTTGTCAAGCGCCCGGCAGTAGAATTGATAATCATGGGTGGTCCGGGTATAACCTTTTATAAAGGGAGTATCTTGTCACAGTAGGCACAAGCACGATAGATAGCCCTCACCCCACGAGTGTCACTATCAAAAGGTTGCACTGTTGATGGGAAGTGTAAGAGTCAAACATTTCGGCACTTCATGTAAAGCCGGTTACATCTCTTTATGATTAAAAAATTGCTGAATGTCACGTAAAACAATGCATGCATAATTACTTTAAATGTATATTTGTCTCTGTATAGGTTGCATCGATTCATATGGAAGGTGTCACAGTGTAATGGACGAAGTATCCTTTGGCTGTAATAAATACCGATGTGAAATGGGAGGCTCAATGGTGCTTATTGGTTCGGGTAAATCTATTTGGTATTCTTTAAACACTATTCGTCGTTTTCCTGGTTCTACAAGACCACAAAATAAATAGATAAAGAAGTGCAATTCTTTTATACGTGGAAAAAAACGTATACTGTCAACGAAATGTTTCAAATATGCATAATACGAACGAAGCTCGGATGGGTCAAAGGTCCTTCCTCGAAGCAAGACTCTAAACGTAACAGTATTATTTTTTTTTTCAAGTCTGATTCAATTCCCTCCACATACGGTCGAGGAAAATTTCGTGATCCATATGGGCGCTGCCATTTTTTTCCCCATATCTGCTTCAACAATTATTTGAGTTTTAAAATCTAACTATCACAAATACAAGACTCAGGCATGCAATTTGTAATTCAAACATTCATTTGTTCAAAAGCAATGGTATAATTAGTATTGTTACAGTTTATAGGAAATGAATTCATAGAAAATCATTTAAAACTAGGTAAGTACAACAAAGTATATGAAAGTGTTCGTGAGTTTCTCTACCTGAAAATATGCGATATTACTTACACTTACTTTTTCGCCAATTTAAATTTCTTGGTTAATTTTCATTATTTATTGCAGTCGTTTAGATTGCAAACGGAATGTATTATAGGATTAAACATTCGTTTTGAAGAATTTATCGATGTGTAAACTCTAGACATTTTACTCACAAACTAAGGATTATATATGTGAAGCACGTGATTTACTCTTCATCAGCTGAAAAATTATGAGAACGACCCACAATGCCTCCGCTAAAATGTCGCCGTCATTGCGGTATATACATAGTTGATAACTCTGTAAATTAAATAAATAAGTTGTTTTCAAAATACTACAAAAGTTGTTAAAATTCCAAACAAGCTTTCTTACCTTCGTATGTTTTGCTGTTGTTGATAATTGCTTGCTTTGAATAAAAACCCAAAACATTGCAGCTAATGTGACGTAACAGTGCATATGTTTACGTCGACTGCGTTAGAAAGCGAAGCCCTCTCTCGGACTGATCCGTGAGAGCAAAAATCTCCCTATAGGTAACAGGTTCATACATGTTTAAAAGGAAATATAGAAGACAAATGTAAAATCAAATCATAACTAAGGAATTTGAAAATTTTGATCAAAATGGTGTAGATTCGAAAGGAACAGCATGGATATGTATTTCACCATTTTGAATCTCGCCTACCCTAGTTCACGTTGTCCTGAGACGTTACAAACAAAAAGGCGAAGTTAACATTGTGTCAAACGTAATCACAATCCAAAAAACATATACAAAATCGAGTATAGGGCAACACGGACCTCCGACAAAAGCGAAGGTAGGATCAGGTGCCATGGAGGAGTAAGCATCCTCTGCTGACCGGTCACACCCGCCGTGAGCCCTTAGTCGAAATAAGAAAAGCGCGTCATACTTTACCATCAATGCATACGAAATTATGGAAGTAGATCGTCAAAAACGGTATACAACGTTTATTTATGGGGCGAATTCACTGTATAACTTAGGGATTTTTCCCAACAATGAGCAAGAGGATTTGTTACGTTTGTTTGAAGTTGACACTTCATGGAAATTTGCGATCTTTTTCTATGAACCATCAATGAAATTGATTTCCGCTTCGGGTTTTAATTGTTTGTTTTTAATAGAAGTTCCTTTGAGACTGTAACGTCTCCTATCTAGGATGTTAAAAATTCAAAGTATGTGGCATGGAAATTATACGCTGAATATTTTTTCCTTAGTTCTGCCATTTGCGATCGGGAATCCAATATGGCGGTTCATGTAAATTAGCGAAACGGTAATATTTCGGGCAATGAAGTATGTTTAAACTGCTCCAACTTCATATCGTGTAAAACAAGTAAATATTAATTCCATCCCTTAAAATTAATGTTAAAAATCATATCGCAGATATTAAATCATTTAAGTCATATTGGAACACGAGACCATACCTTCTTCACCTACTGGGCAAGAATAGCATCAGTCAAAAGAGACGAGAATAATTTCAGTAGGTAGAAAAATGTCTATAGATAGAGAAAAAAGACTATAAAGAGATTCACCGATGTTGAATTGTATATGATTATTTCGTACATGCTGTAAATACGTACATATCAGAAGTAAAAATGCTGCTCTCACACTATGCCGAATGGAAAGATTTGGAATTCCGCAGAAAATCGTCAGAAATAATCAAGATTGGGGTTTAAAAATATTGAAAATCATCAAGGCTAGATCGTTTACACTGTCTTAAGAAATTTTCGAGTGTTTTGCGACTTTAATGAATCCATACGAACCTTAAGAATTTTTTTGCATAATATAAAGAATTCTTACAATTAATTCTGAATGATACAAAGCCTTTACGACCCTTACGAATACTTGCGATAATCCGTTGCAAGTCTAACGAATTCTTGCGAGTATAAATTAGAATAAAACCGAATAAAGAGCATGCGTTGGGATTTTTTTAACATTCTTTTCGAAACCTTCGTTTTTTTATTTAGAGTTTTGAGCTAACAAGTCATGTGGAGGTGGAAAAAACTGGAAGGGGTCGAGGGCAGAGGGAAATCGGACACGATACAAAAAGATGACCAAAGAAAAAAAAAACATGAACAAGAAAGCAATAAAACCCAAGAGGAATAATATAATTCCGAGGATTCTGGTGATTGACAATCCGTGGACAATGCGTGAAAACAAAATTGACATCAAAAAGTTGTCCAAACATTCACGAATCCCAAGTTAGAATGTTTGCGAGTTGTGACGAGTATATAAGGAAATGTACTACGATCAATGGCAAGTGGCTTGCCATCAATACGATTGCTAAAGAATCAACTAAGAATTATTTACGATGGATTGAGAAATTCAATTCCTTGCAAATTTTAGGAAATGTTTCTAATATTCGTAAAAAACTCACGAACGGCCACAATTACTTGAGAGTGAGTACGAATGTCTAGCGATAGCTATACGATCATTGCGGTGAGCGGCGAATGACATTCTTGCGCATTCGCAAGGATATTTTGGCATAGTGTGAGAGCAGTATAAGACCAAACCTTCTCAAGTTTGTACATTTCAAATTGTTTGCATTGGTATTCTTAATATCATTCCTCACCTTCAATGATTAACTAGTCCAAGTGAAATGTTTCAAGCAAGAAAATATAGAGTGATTTGCAAACAGTTTTTAACTATACGGGGTGAACCCCAGCAAAACAGGGTTAAACTTTATTTGGTTAGTATTGGCCGTGACATACAACCATGATTTGTGGGATGCCAATCACAACACATCTGGGCAAACCCACACAAATGCATCATCAGTAGTAGTAGCATCATCAACTGCATATGGTGTGTATGTCTCTCAACTTATTCGATACGCAAGAGCTTGTTCTGCGTTTGATCAGTTTTTTAATCGAGGCAGGCTACTTACAGACAAGTTGTTGTTGCAGGGGTTTCAACAGTCACGTTTAAAGGCAGCATTTCGTAAATTCTATGGTCGTTATAATAATTTTGTTTATCAGTGTGACCTACCATTGAGTCAAATTGTTAAGCCGTTTTTCACACACTGATTTGACTACGGATTGTTCCGTTTACCTGATCAAGACTATGGGCTCACGGCGGGTGTGAACGGTCAACAGGGGATGCTTACTCCTCCTAGGTACCTGATCCCACCTCTGGTGTGTCCAGAGGTCCGTGTTTGTCCAACTCTTGTTTTTGTATTCTATTTGGGACCTACGAGATTGATCACTGCTCGTTATCTTTACCTTTACATGTTCAAAACTAACCACCCCGGGTAACCACGGATACTTACTTAGCGTATTTAAAATCAAAGCAACATTTCACTCAGTTTCACAGTTCACAAAATTCAGTTCACATTTCAATTGTACATAACAGTTTCAAATTCACTCAACGTTATCTGTTGACTTGGTGTGTGTAAACACCTGCTCTACAAAAGGTATACCACGACGAAATTTGCGAAATATGTAGCACCCTGAATCCTGAGGAAAGAAGCATGTACCTGAAAATAGTTCAAAAGACAATTAAACACAGCAGCAAAATATGTATAGAATGGGATGAGTGGATGGGATTTTTGGGCATATGACAAATACAGAGCTGATTCACAAAAAATTCTTCTCAAACATATCTTCGCTTGCTATCTGGACATGGTCAACAACAAAAAGGAAGCTTATCCCGATGTACCTAACATTGATACTAAAGGTCCCTAAAATCCCAAACCCAAATTAATTTAAACTACACATTTTAACCTTTTCTTGTCAAATAAAGGCATCTATTTTATATTTTTAAAACAAAGATGCGAAGATTGAGATACTCCATACAGTTACGATATGTGAACAAGACATAAATACATGTTAGATATTTTCTGTTTCCTGTTTACAAAAAAGCACAGTTGTCAGGTTCGTTTTATATTTACACGAGCATCAAATATACTGAAGTAGAAATTCTAAGCTTGTGCAATATCAATGTTTTGGCCGTAATGGAAAATAAATCTTTACACGGCAATTGTGATGATTAATATTGTTTTGAAGGTTGTATGGATAGATATGGTAGATGTATGAAACCTGGAGAACTAGTAGAAGAACCTGATGGATCAACCCATAAATGTGTATGTGATGGGTCCTCATGTGTTGTTGTTACTGAAGGTAAGATGGGTCTGACCTTGTAACTTGTGGGAACTTTAAATATGGATCAGTCACGTTTATCGGCAGCATTTGACAAATTCTAAGGTCGTTATAACGATCTGGTTTGCCAGCATTGGACTGTCATTGGCTCAAACACTGTCTGATGTGTTTCATAAACAATTGTTAAGTCGTTTTTAGCTCAAGTGAGCTTTTCTGATCGCCTTTTGTCCGTCGTCTGTCTGTCTGTCCGTCCGTCTGTCTGTTAACTTTTTGACATTTTCGACTTCTTCTCCAGAACCACTAAGCCAAATTTAAACAAACTTGGTACAAATCATCCTTGGGTGATGGGGACTCAAGTTTTGTTCAAATGAAGGACCAGGCCCTCATCAAAGGGGAGATAATCACGAAAATGCAAAAATAGGGTGGTGTCATTTAAAAATCTTCTTCTCAAGAACCACTGGGCCAGAAAAGCTGAAATTTATATGAAAGCTTCCTGATATAGAGGAGATTCAAGTTTGTTCAAATCATGACCCCGGGGGTACGATGGGGCCCCAATAGGGGATCAAACTTTTACATATGATTATATAGGGAAAATCTTTTAAAATCTTCTTCTCAAGAACCACTGGGCCAGAGAGGCTGGAATTTATATGAAAGCTTCCTGATATAGTGGAAATTCAAGTTTGTTCAAATCATGACCCCCGGGGGTACGATGGGGCCCCAATAGGGGATTAAAGTTTTACATATGATTATGTAGGAAACATCTTTAGAAATCTCTCTCTCAAGAACCACTGGGCCAGAAAAGCTGAAATTTATATGAAAGCTTCCTGATATAGTGGAGTTTCATGTTTGTTCAAATCATGACCCCCGGTGGTACTATGGGCCCCAGTAGGGGATCAAATTTTACATATGATTGTATAGGGAAAATCTTTTAAAATCTTCTTCTCAGAACCACTGGGCCAGAAAAGCTGAAATTTATATGGAAGCTTCCTGATATAGTGGAGATTAAAAGTTTGTTCAAATCATGACCCCCGGGGGTAATATGGGCCCCAGTAGGGGATCAAAGTTTAACATATGATTATATAGGGAAAATGTTTTAAAATCTTCTTCTCAAGAATCACTGAACCAGAAAAGCTTCCTGATATAGTGAGATGTAATGTTTGTTGAAATCATGACCCCCAGGGTAATGTGGGGCCACAATAAGGGAACAATACTATATAGGGATTTTTTTTTTTATTTTCCTCATTGAAGCAGACGAGTGGATATTTACCTGAAAGCTTCCTGATATGGAGTAGATTTAAGTTTGTTTCGTTAATGCTTTCCCCACTTCGAGGGTTGGGTGGGGCCACAATAGGGGATTAAAGTTGTTACTACTGCTTTTCTTTGTGAAGCAGTGCTCAGGTGAGCGATGTGGCCCATGGGCCTCTTGTTCATATACTGATTTTGACTACGGATTGCTTCGTTTACCTGATCAAGACAAAAGGCTCACAGCGGGTGTGACCAGTTTGACAGGGGATGGCTACTCGTCCTAGGCACCTGATCACACCTATAGTGTATCCAGGGGTCCGTGTTTGTCCAACTCTTGTTTTGTATTCTATTTGGGACTTACGATATTGAATTGCTTCTTATAAAGTGCAGTCATAAACACCCCCACGTAATTGCGTACCTTGTGTTTTATTTTCACCTATACCAAAATCTGACGAATATCTCCCTCCAAATTTTCTCGTCGGTTGCCGGTAGATTAGAACTTTTTATATGTGGGGTTTTAAAGTTTATATTAGTATTTTCAAATACACACACACACACATTTTATATATATATATATATATATA
>CAJDSM010029856.1:21833-32877 GCA_903981925.1 Ostrea lurida
TCCCGTTTGTCATAAAGTTGAGTAGTTGCAACGAAAGTAGTTACAAAGAAAGATTACAATGTGGAGATGTGCGTATTACAAGGGGAATGCTGTCTGATGTTTTTTAAAGGAGTTAGGGCCCTTGGACTAAGGTTTTTGTATGCAAAATACTTTGTCTTCGCAACTCCTCCTTAATACATGTACTTAACTCTGATGTTTTAAAGGAGTTAGGTCCCTGGGTCCAGAATATATGCGGGCGTAGCAAATACCGGCTTGGCGGTGCCTTATTTTTTTTATCACTAATTTAGAAAATGTTTTCATATGGAAGCCCAACTGTAAGGAGAGTTGATTTCTTTTCCTTATACATTTTCTGAATGGAATAGATTTCGCTATGAACTTCACAGGAGCGGAAGACAATGAACCCGAGAGGGTCGGAACGATTAGAACTGTCCTCGACTTGCTATGTAGTGCACTTGTTTAAACAGTTTGTAATTTCATCATTGATTATTTCTTAGATGTAAATAGTTTTAACATTCAACGATGAGTGTTGTTGTGCTTAGCTTTATTTTACCCGGATTCACCTTATAACTGATGTTTTTCATCTACACTTGCATTGACCTATGTTATAGCAGTCTAATTGTGACGTGGTCAGGTCTTGTGCTAATTTTTGAGGACTTTGATAATCTGTCTATATAGGCGACACCTTTCTCCCACCTACAATATGTTTAATATCCGTGCAATATTGTGTGGCTGTGTATGCATCTTGTTCATTCTATACTGTATTTATTTCTTGGACTTTACACGTGTTTACATTTACAATATAACACGTGCAGTTTGGATGCAAGAAACAAAAACAAAGTGCCTTAATATAATTACTGTTGTAATGACCCACTGATGTGTCAATCTGAATTGTGGTTTTTTGCATAATTTGATATTAACTAGTAAATTGTCATGAATGATTTGGTAACCATTTATGCTATTACATTGACCTTAAAGACTATAAATCTGAATCAGTGATATATTTTTTTTCAAGGCAGTTGGTGATCTTTTAATTGAATACTCGGCAAAGAGTAGATGTGTACAACGCGGAGAACTATATTGATAACGAATTTCATTCGCTTACTGCACAAAAGTGAAAAATTTGCGAATTTCTTCATGTTTCTGTCGAGTCGGATTAAAAACAATTAAGATGAAGATTATAACTAAACAGTATCATCGGGTTATAAAAAAAATGAAAGAGAAGGAAATTTATATGGAGAATTTAAATCAAGTCATTTTAGATTCAATTGTGACATCAAGCATAACAATTGCCATACCTAGATGATGATGGAATCTTTATTTCTTTTAATATGGCTTACGCCAGCACCGTTTCCGGATTTACATGATTAATATTCTTGTTAATCAATGAAGATCAAAATGAGTTATAAAAAATGTGCTGGTGAATACTATTAAGTGTGCATAACTAATTCAAAAGTTTTAATTGCAGGAAACTGTGAATAAGAAGTAGGTCTGAGGCAGCCATTAACTAGAAACATCAAACAACTACCTTAATTACATAATGCATTTTTCATGCTGATCAGTTGTTCTTACGGTTTTCGGTTCCCCGTCTTACCTGCTTAAAGTTTTCAACGACAGCTCTCGATTGTAATAATAACCACTAAATCAAGATGCGAATATATCACAAAACACTAAAAATATTTGTTAATGAGCGAACTCCGGACATCGTTTTTTGAAAATAGCGAAAATTTCACGAGTACCTGGACAGTAAGAATCAGAAGCAGTGTGTAACAAAATAATTGTTTTTATCAACTGATCATTCATTAGATGGATGTGAATATTTTTTTTATTTTCCATCCTTTCGTTGAAGCAATAATCTATAAGGCATAACATTTCTAGTTTTTAATTTTCATGTAAACGGGTAAAAAAAAATCATACGTGTCCTCCTGTTGCTGATTGTTTGTCAGGATAAGAGTTTTATGTGATTATTCGAATTTCTTAGGTAGTCCTCTGTAGATTTTAAAAATAAAAAGCGCTCGAAGGGACAACTGAACAATATCGATAAATCTTGTGGCAAAAAGTGAACAAACAGAATTAAATAAAAAAACCAAAGAGTGTGAGTAAACACGAATCTCCTATATGTGTAAATAAACCAAAAATTGATCAGTGTACTCATAGGAGGAGTAAAGCATCTGCTTTCGAGCACGGTTCACACCTTGCCGATGAAACCGTAAGTCCTTTGAGATTAGCAATCCATATTTGAAATTTACACCATTTCTGGCCATACGTTGATGTACAATATGTCCGAAGATTATCCTTCACAGCTCTCCATACTTCGCAAGGAAGCAAATATCAGGGGCTTGGTAGAACAAATGGAACTGGACCCAAGCAGTTCATAATCTTGGTTTGTGAATTTTAGAACGGTAAGAAAGAGATAAAACAACAATCAATAGTGCCGACTCGAATTGGACACCTTGCTGCGTGAAAAAGAAAGTGTGATACCAAAAAGAAACATGGCGACTGAACAGTGGATCAGGTGAGATGAGATGGTCGAGATGTAGGTGCGGCAGAAAAGCAGAGAAGAACGGCTCAAGACAGGGAAGTTGGGAAAGACATGTAGTGATCCATCTGACCTATGATGCTTACCTCAGCACAACGAGGATTGAAATAATAAGCCGGAACCGGTAACTCATAAGTTTTCGTCCCTTTGACTGGAAATTTAAATGTGTTCCTAGGAAAAGCATGAAGCACGGTTTTGTGATGAAGAATCCCAAAAATCTTTTGAACGAATAGTAGATGTGTGAGTAACTGATGTATTCAAAACGCGGAGTTTAATGGCAAGTTAGAATGCGGTGGCACTAAAAATCGCAGATTGTTAAATAGTGAGCCTACAATCAAAGACATTATTAAGTACACTTGTCAATCTGGGAACCAACAACATATTCCTCATGTTAACCAATGCGAATTCTTTTTACATCAACATCTGGATTACGAAACACAGACGAAATAGATAGCTACAAGGCAACTTTCCTCTTTTTGTAGGCGTTTAATAGGGATTTCAAGGATTAGTGCCGTCTTTTACTTCTGACAAGGTACCGTATGCACGGTACTTTCCTTTTATGTTGTAACTATAATAAATATATAATATAAGTTACTAATCAATTGAAGGACGACAACAAAGAGGTTATAAATTTGTGTGTGAATACTATTAATGTTGTGCATCATTAATTTCAAAGTTTCATTAATTTGCAGGACACCATAGAATGGAGGATAAGGCATGGAAGACAGCCATTAAAAGAAACACCGCATGTACCCTAGATACCTACATTATTTTTCATGCTGATAGTTGTCTTTACGTTCTAGATTTAAGCCTGCCAAAGCACACGTCTAATTATATGAATAACCATCTATCTCATCCGCATACTTTTGTTTTTGATTCGAATCGGTCTCATCAATCGAATATTTGAACAGCACAATAGAAAACCAACACTCAGACATTTTATCGACTTTTTTTTTTTAGGTTACTACCGATTATTTAGCGATACATGAAAATTGCAAATGGAAGCGACGCCACAATTATTGTACTTTGGGGTGGTTAAAGCACAGCATTGACGAAATACAATACCAGACTCTTCTTGTTTTTATTAAAAGATTGAAATACATTAAAATCCTTGGATCGGAAACACTTAGATCTACGAAAAAGACCACACAAACAATATGAGCACTGTTGGTCAATGTAAGTGAATATTTTCATTTGTATTTACCTTCATATTCGACTAACGCGGGGCTCACGCGGGTTGACCGGGGTCAGCAGAGGGATGCGTACATTGCCTGCCATGGCACCTGTATTCCTGCATTCGCTTGTGTCGGAGGTCCGTGTAGCCACTTACAACCGATTTTGTACGTGTTTTTTTGGAAACTAATGAAATCCTACGTAAATTACATTGTTAAGATCGCCATTTTATATCACGATGTCTGCTATACGTCGGAATCCCTGATCGGTTGCACTAAGACTTCTAGGTAAACGAAAATACAATAGACCGTTGGTTTCCGACCGATGGGTGTGCTAATGACCAACGATCATTTTTCTCGGCGATCAGCGTGTTCTCTTTTCAACCGCAGTGGCAGAAGAGAGAGAGAGAGAGAGAGAGAGAGAGAGAGAGAGAGTAGAGAGAGATGAGAGAGAGAAGAGAGAGAGAGATGGAGAGAGGGAGAAGAGAGGGAGAGAGAGAGAGAGAGATGGGCAGAGGAGGAGACGCCAGAGAGAAGAGCCATATCCGAGTTAAGTATACAAGAGGGATGAATACGATCTGGGGGAAAAAACCTAAGCCCAGTCGGATAATTCTATTCGTGCGGAAAGATAGAAGACGCTTGTTCATTTTTTATGTCTGACTAACATATGGAACATTTACATCTTCGAATTGAAGAGATCATCGAATTCAACTAATCCAGTGGCAATAATTGTTTTTTGAAACTGGCGATAGATTCAATTGATTGAGGAGCAATATGTTCATTAAAAGATAACCAAGTATGAAGTAATATTATGGATGACTGTGGTGTCCTTATATTTCTGAGGCGCCTGAGGATAAAAGAGTTTGATGATTTTTTAGAATGGCATGGGTCCACTCAGATCTAGTGACACAAGAATTTAAGTCAATAGTCAAATAGTGACTTGATCTTTGACCCACTTGGAACCTTGATAATGCAATGAGGGTTCATCCTCTCTGTAATGGGCAACATTGGGTGGAAAGGCTTGATATATGGTCTTCTGATATGATGTTGGTGTGTCCTCTATCTTGTTCACCAAAATTTTAACTCAATATTCCAATATGTGACCCTGACCTATCTGACACCTGACCTTGAAAAATCAAAAATAGGGTTCATCCCTCTCCATGGGCAACATTGATGAGGAAAGGTTTGAATGATGTCTCTGATTATAGCCTTGCTCTACTTGTTCCACAAGGTGCCGGACAACACACACACGGAACAACATCCGCCAACATGGAGACGCGGAAGATAACAAAGTATTTTTAATGATGTCAATTTCATAATATAAATTTCCTTTTTCCATTTTCGTCGAAGTATGAGATTTATCTAATTCACCAATAAAAAAAGTCTTGTTTCCTTAATTTCTTGATAACGCTCGGGTGTTTAAAAAATCATACGCCATATTTGCTGTTTTGATTGAGAAAAGTTCTGTGATTTCAAGTACTAGAAGTTATGTAGATTATTTTTAAGATGATGAGGCGAAAGATAACGAACAGTGATCAATTCCGGTAAAGTCACAAACCCATGGACCACTTAGATACAACAGCATGTGATCAGGTACCTAGGAGGAGTAAGCATCTGGCTCGACCGGTCACACCTGCCATGAGCCCATAGAATGATCGCCGAACCACACCTGATTATACACCATCTGGCCATAACGTTGAATGCAACAATACGTCCATAGTTTCTCCCACTTCGACAGTGGTCAATATTCGCAAGAAGCAAACATATAGGCGGCTTATGTAGAGCATTTGTTATTCTCTGACCCCTGAGTGCAATTTCTTTGTTTTGTGAAGTTCATTCTAGAAACCAGTAAGGACGGTAAAAGAAGAAGAACACAACATATCAAAAGTGCCAACTTCGATGGACACCCTGCTGGAAAAAAGAAAAAAGCCGTTGACGGAAGAACCAAAGGAAAATCACGGAACGAACTGTGGAAAAGTGAGACTAGAAGGAGATGGGATTACGTGGGCAAAGTAGGAGGCCAATGACAGGAAACGTTTGTGGAACAGCTTAAAATGTGGATGGCCTATGTGCACTTCCAGCACAAAGATAACTAAGTAGTAAGTAAGTAAGTATAGGACGGTTAACTCAAGAGTTACCGTCCAATTTGGCCGGCATATGAATATGTTTTGAACAGGAGTTGTGTTTGACACGATGTTTCAATCTCGCCTTTTGTTTTAATGAGGATAGTGAAGTCGACTCTTTGATTTGAAGAATTCATTTATTTTGAAAGTTAGTTAAGTTGATGTGAGTACGTATATTATGAGAATTTGACGGCAACCTTCGATAAAAGTGATGCCTTACTAACATCAAAGTAACTTGTAGTACAAGCTCTGTCCATGCTGAATAAACCATAACATTATTCTTCTCATGATAACCAATCTAAATTCTTTTTATCACGTCTTAGTTTTACAGAAACACTAGACTGAATAGATTTCCCTGCAACTTTTGTTTTGTTTATGTTGAAATACGGGTATTCAACTATTCCCTTATACTTTCTGACAAAGTATCAACGTTTTATCTCCCTCTTTCCAAGTTCGAGGCCACTGTTTTGTATAAATCTTTGACGAATTTTGAAGATGAATTATGTCGCCAAAGACCCACGAATTCTCTGTATTTAGGACCCTTTAAATAAGTGATGTCCGGTCCTCAATTTTCAAATCTACGTCAACATCATCAGTAATGACGTGTTCAAGCTGATTATAGGTTGAGAAGATAAGAACAAGACAAACTGGGACGGGTTGAATGTGAGTCACGTACCTATATACTGCAATCCCAAAACTTCAACAAAAACCCTTTACAACAGATACATGCTGGATCAGGGAGATGGTTCCAAACGAAGCCCCCCGAACATGCTCCTCACGAAAACATTGTGCAGCTGTTCAAGGAAAACATCTTCATACTTATTGTGCAAATAAAATCAAGCCAAAGTGGTGTAAATCAAATGTGAATTTAAAAATAAAGTAAAAGCTAATGGCAGAGTGCCTAGTGCATCGCAATTACAATATCTTTTGTGGATCTTCTGGTGCTGTTGGAATTCCACCCATGAGCACGAACTGTGCTCATATCTCGTAGCGACCTGTTTCTTATAAACTTTCTCCAGGAAAAAAAACCCTCTAGCTGTAGCCTTAACTCTGGCATTTAGATACATGTATTCGAACATGTTATCTATATTAATATCATTATCACCCGATCCTGTTCAATAAACACATAATCCACATACTGAAATGAACCGAATATTTATTGTATTGGGCGAATCTTCGGCCGCGGTGGAATTTCAATGTTGGGGAGCTACCACAGAGACTTCGCCCTCAACAATCAATCAACAAAATGGTGACGGCCCCAAGGGGCGATATTGAGCACTGGATAAAAGCGCAATTGGGCAAACAAACTCACCAATTTCAAGTAATTCAATCAAGTCAAGTTCATCTAAGTATAAATCAATTCAGATCATAAAAAATAATCTTATATTCTAATAATTAAGACAATCAATCAATTGCCTCAGATTCTTCTCATTTCAGTCCGGAATGTCATCAATAATCAATTCAATCAACAATCACTAGCTCGCACAAGTTTCAAAAGTTCATGACCATGAAGCTGCAGACTAGTGGTGATCTCCTCCTTTGATGTTTTCGCGAATGACGGCGAAAACGCACAAACAGTACCAGAGATTACCCACGCGACTGGATACCGCCTGACGGCAGACAACCTGATTAAAATAGACCAAAACAACAGTCAGAACGTTGTCCAGTAAAAAAGGGGTGGGACATGGGTGGCGATTTTAAAGTTATGCAAAGGGCGTTACGAGAAGGTTTCCTCTGCACGTAATCGGTAATCACTGCCACATGGCTGGCAGAATTAATCGGAAATGGTTCGTGACGTATACACAGAAAACACAAAGTAAATTGTTAAAACAATCAGCGAAACCAGCGCGAACTGAAACTTCCGGAATAAAGAAATGGAGCACAACCCACCCCTTATCATAATAACAACAAAGAAGACAATGACGACAGTTTCGAGATAATGACCCATAAGCAGACAAGCTAGAACAATCATGACGAATTATTTGTCACCCATTATGCTCGCACTTCTTATTAGTCCTATCAGAAACTAGAAAAAAAAGACACCCACGGAGTTTCAATAAACCAGGTTTGGGTATAAAATTAAAAATGTATTAAAAACATTTCCAGCTTTCCATTGTCGACTTTCCCTAATTCAATGTCCAAATGCTTGTTCTGCTATTTCGTTTTGGAGGACTTACGAGATTGAAATCACATAAGTTCGTATCTTTGTAATTCTATTCTTGGCGACTGTACGACATTTGAAACTGTTCGTTAATTTGCCTTATACGACATTCCTAGGTTAGCAACAATTCCAGTTCAACCTGCTAATGTGTGTACTAACTCTCAACTGAGCCGATAACGCAAGAAACTTAGTTTCTGTTTTGAAAATCGCAGGCAGGAGCTACTGACACATGTTAAGCTTAGCGACAGCTCGTTTAAAAGCCAATTAATTGATCGCATTCTATGTTATAAACTAAACGATATAACGATCTAGTTTTGCCAATAAAAACTAGCTATATATTGGTCAAATTTCATACTGGTGCCATATGATTCACAAAATACTACTATTTTAGGTATTGTGATTGAACTTTTTAATAAGGGGTAGAAATGTCTCCTTGTATCGATACGGAAATAGATGGATGTCATACCTGCAAGTGTTTCCATGATTGAGGATGTTTTGAATGACTGTGGGCACTGTCAAACAGTTAATTCATGCGCGTCATGTCATACCCATCACCATCCTCTCGGGTCCTAGACAGAGAGATGGCTTCCGGGTCGGGACAAAACGTTACCTTTGAGAAAATGACCACTGATATTTGATCAGCAGAGAGCTAAACCTTTTTGTCAATATCTATTTTTCATATCGTATCGTTATCACATCGAAGTTTTATTTATAAAAGTAAAAATAATGAAGCTTTCAGAGATTACTAACGTTCAAAAATTCGTCTACATTACGATAAGACATAAAGCACGAAGGTACACTAATTTGGTTTATGAAGTTTGTGATCCTTCCACTACAATATCACAATGATAACATGTATAGCTAGGAGACTTATTCAGTTTGAAACCCAGACAGCAGAGTAATATGGTAATTATACCCGAAAATTGGTCTTTGAATACAGGTGGGGGTTATATGAGCGGGGGCAGGTCCCCCCTTTGGTGGACCTATACGCTACAATATATACCGTAGCATAAATCTAAAATAAGACCTTCTAGAATATGTTACTGGTTAAAACAGGCTCTAAATATATTTCCGAGAGCCTCCACCACCGGTGGCCTTGCCCCATGGACTCCCTTTTCACTTGTGAGCTCAACACTTCCAAATCCATAATACTTATGACATTTCCATTTTTTCTATGTCAACGGATCTAGGTCCCACTTTCGACAAATCCGTATCCGCCCACTGGAACAATTTAATAGAAAATATGCTGGTAGGTTTGCCGCTCCTTTAAATGTAGGAATTACCAGAGCATCTGAAAGAAGGATTTGATATCAGCGAAATTGTTTTTCTTCACGGGGTCTTTGTTACCGCCATCTATGCTGCACTTAATTTGTTATTCCATCACAGGATTGTCTGAGAATGTTCGACTGTTTAGTTCCGCTGATCGGTCTCACCCTTTTTTCCTTCCAATTGGATACCGTTTTTGGGCTAATTGTTTAGAAATCTAAAGCCCCTTTATACAATGTCAATCGAGACTCAGATATAAATTAGGGAAGTAAACAATGTGTTAATCCAATCTATCAGTACTCAAAAGAACATGAATAATCAAATGTTCCGTGACGTGTAGTAAAGGCATTTCAAACGCCCTCCGACCTATTAAAAGCGAAAGGTCGAGGCGAATCAGTGTGCCTGCCCGAGGGGTAAATAAAAAAGCACATTTTCATCTGCTTGACACGTATCACAACCTTCTTGCCCGTATAAGCCCTGTTACATTTATACTGAGCTAATCCAAATTGATCGAAATTGGATTTTACATCGCCAAAATGAACAATTTATTCTCTCTATTTAAGATCATTACATTCCGATAGATTTACATGAATTGTGGTCCGAAGATATGATTTGAATCAATATATTGGTAAAAATACTATTATTACTAAAATTAAACACCATGTATATCACAAAGTTTTGCCGCGGAACTCTCCAGGTCTTCCTTGTTAAAGAGTCATTTGCGCTGTCACATACACCTTAAGTCCAACTGAAAACCCTGATACCAGAGAGCATCCATAAATAATATCATCGCAGACCATATTCTCGTGTATTCTTTCCCACAGCAGTAAATAGATTAGTCATTCTTCAAATATTACCTTGTGTGATTTAGGTGTCACTATCCTAAATATTATTAGGTCATGTTCAGTCTGGGTGCATGATATGACAAGCAAAGTAGGATGTGAACAAACTTGTACTAGGACCATACACATTTCTTATATCACCGGATAGCTGGTGGTAACGGAGAAGGGCAGAAAAACACGCTCAGAGGTGAACCTGACTGAGGTATGTGGATCTGTATAATATACGAGGATAGACATTTGTAACGGTGTCTAATCTACATTTACATCTGTTTTATTAATTTCACTGAACAGATCAACACCACTTGACAGCGTAAAGAGGCCGTTATCCTCGCGGGGTGCGAGATTGGGTTTAATACACGTCCTAACCTCCTCTATTAAGAATTTGCACGGTGTAGCTTTCAATTCGATGCGTCAACAAGTTTACCCCCTAACTACCTTTTACAACAACCTTAGGTTTAAAATGATCTCTATGAACATTATTGGATGTGTGTTGGCTTGTAAATTAATAAAATTAACTAATGAATAGAAGCATAACACCTATATATTCTATTATTTTCGCGAGTATGTGTATAGCCAAGTTATCACCGAGATTTTAGACGGTAAACTTTTCATCAATGCGCTTCGCGCATTGGATGAGTACCCGTCTAATTCGGTGATACCTGCTCACCCGAAAAATATGATTCTTTCTTATGGAGACGCCTAAAGTCCTGTCAAACTGGAGATGTGGTGTTCTTTGAGTTCCAGTTTACTGGCCTGATATCGAAATTGAATGAAAATGGCCATAAATGATAGATAAAACGTCGTTCGATATAACTAATTTCTATCATCGTATTTTTTCTTATGAGCTCAGAAAAAGAATATTAACTTACCAGTTTTATATAATTGAATGAATATAGAATGATGTGCGTATGAATCCTGACTAAAAAGTAACGCGTAAGTTTGAT
>CAJDSM010029859.1:19338-30921 GCA_903981925.1 Ostrea lurida
CGAGAGAGAGAGAGATGAGAGAGATTTAAGAATCGAGAGATGAGAGAGAGAGGCAGATAGAGAGAGAGAGAGAGAGAGAGTAGAGAGAGAAGAGAGAGAGAGAGATTGTATTGGTTACACCAAGGCCAAGCACCACTCTGTTCTTGTCTCTATATTCTGAGGATATATCTTTCACCTATCTTATAGAATAGGTACAGGCGGTAGTTGTAAGCCTGTTCATTACAGAAGGTACATTGCTCTATTTCCACATCGTTCTGTCTACAGTAGATTCTATCTGTCTACTATAAGATGGTTCTTTCCGGTGTCTGTCTATAGACAGGATTCCATTTTCCAGCCTGTCTATTAGAGATATTCACAATGGGTCTGTCTAAATATGAGATATTTCCACTACTAGATCTGTTATAGAGGTACCTTCACCTGTCTTGTCTTAGAAGGTTACCACTCTGTTCTATTAAGAGGTAACTTTTTTCAACTTATCCTGTCTGTTTATAAGAGAACCTCACATGTTGTATTAGAGATAACCCACTTCTTGTCTTATAGAAGGTATACATTTGTCTATAGTTAGATTCTCACGCTCTGTCTATTATTGAGGCCTCTTATCTATGAGTAATAAACCTCACTCTGTTCTGTTATATAGAGGTACACCTGTCCTGTCTATAGAGGTACTCCATTTTTTCACTGTCTGTCTATAGAGGTAACCCACCTGTCTGTCTATGAGATTCATGTTCTGTCCTATAGAGATACCTCACCCTGTCTATTTGAGGTATTCTTTCAACAATTGTCTGTCTATAGAGGTACGTAATCTGTCTCTAGGCTAAGTGTCCCATTTTTGTCTGTAGAGGCACCTTATCTATAGAGATATACCATGTTGTTCTGTCTATAGGGTATCCTCTCCTGTCTGTCTATAGAAGGTACCCACTCTGTCTGTCTCTATAGAGGTACCTCGACCTGTCTGTCTATAGAGGTACCTTTCACTCTTGTCTTCTATAGAGATACCTACTCCTGTTATAGAGGTATACACCTGATCGTCTCTTAGAGGTACCTCACCTGTCTATAGAGGTACCTTGCACCTGTCTATAGAGGTACCTGCTGTCCGTGCCTAAGAGGTACACCACTCCTGTCTGTCTTATAGAGGTAGCCCTTCTGTCTGTCTATAGAGATAATCCCACTGTTATATGAGGTATTCACCTGTCTGTCTCTATAGAGGTAACCTCACTGTCTATTAGAGGTACCCACGCTGTCTATAGAGGGTACCCACCTGTCTTATAGAGGTACCCACCTGTCTTTGCCTAAAAGAGACTACCAGTTCATCTGTCTGTCCTATAAAGGTAACCCACCTGTCTGCCTAAAGAGTGTCTCACCTGTCTGTCTATAGAGGTACTTTACTTCTGTCTGGTCTATAGAGGTAACCACCTGTCTATAGAGATACCCACCTGTCCTATGATGGCCACCTATCTATACGGATACCACCTTGGTCGTCTATAGAGGTACCTTTCACTGTCTATAGAGGTCCTTGCTTACCTGTCTATAGAGGTACCCACCTGTTCTATTAAGAAGGTTAACCCACCTGTCTGGTCTATAGAGGTACCCACCCGTCTGTTATTATTATGAGGTACCTCACCTGTCTGTCTATCGAGGTACCCACTTCTGTCCTGTCTATAGAGGTACCCACTTGTCTGTCATAGAGGTAATCCTTCACCTGTCGAGCTCTGGTTGATGGTAGCCATCATCTATATTCATTTTTTCGTTGTTAACATTCACTGTAAATTCATCAATGGGGGTTTTCCTTCATGCCAGTTTTTGGCTAAGGCCCAGCACTACTCTATTTTTCCCTATCAAGGATAGGAAACAAGACATGCTTTTAATTATTTTATCATACTGAGGTCATATATCAACTCTACCTCTGTGGCCATAAAATCCTGAGTCAAGGGATTGAGATCACAATTTCCCGTGGTAGTGAAGTAGAATTTCAGAGATGAAAATACATTTGTCAATATATAACTATAAAAATCTGAAACCTAAGGACTGAAGCTCTGATCCTTAAGTTTCAGAATTTCACAATGTGTGGCCTTTTAATAACTATGCCTCTCTGTGTTGAAGAAGTAACAGATAAAATGATATATTACATCAGGCCATACACAAAAATTCATTAAATAGTTTCTTTTGGACTTTTCCAAACAACAAGTGAGGCGAGATGGGCGAAATATTTTTACAAATATTATTTTTTAATATTGGAGAAAAATTGAAGAGGCGGCTGAAAATACAAGTCAGCATAATTATTTTGATTGAAATTTACGTAATTTTAAAACGCGAGCATTACAAATAAAAGATATATCATTAGAAATCATTTGCTTACCAAATGATCTGATTGTTTTTCAATCACTATTTTGAAGTATTCTATTTAGAAAGATAAGAAAGCTTAACAAACACCTAATGTATCACTGTCAGAACTTCTCAAGGGCCTGTGTTTCTGTCATTTTCGTCAGCCAAGTGTATCAAAAGATTTTAGTGCATTGTTGTCAAATGTTTTTAGAAACTTTTATTTGGATATCTTTGGACATGCGAGGCTGAACATGATATTTTTTGAATGATATATTATTTGAGATTTTATCAAAAATGAAGCGAGCGATGTCCCGTAGAGTACTAGAATTACCGAGTTGGCATGCCTCATTTAAATTTCTGGTCCCATCCTTGGGATCTGAGTGGGAAGCAGTGGTCCACAAATTCTACAATCAAATATCTTGTTTACGCTGCACCCTACAACTAAATGCTAAATACCACATATTTTTGATGGACAAAGGTAGTTCTTCTGAAGAAGCTGAACATTTACTTTCCCTCAAATTTCTAATTCAGTCTTACTTGGTCTTGGAGTCCTTTAGATTTCACCATAAATCTGATGATAAAAATACCTGTCTGACATCGTAGATGACATTGTATTTCTGAATTAATTTAATGTCATTACAACATCATTTGTATTCTTTACATATCAACAATAACGCCTGAAACGAATGTTCGATATTCGCACATGAATAAAGTAAAATAGCGAATATTCGTCATGGATATTTAGTATTCGTATATTCGGGTCAATGTTCTAAATACTCGGATATGAATGCTGTGAAATAACTCAGTATAGGCACTAGACGTGTTACTAATATTTGTTTTTAAAAAAATCTTCATTAACCAATTACTATTAACAGGTAATAACTCGCCAAAATCTTTGTTTTCCTTATTTACCAAGGCACATCACTTCTGCATTTATTATTAGAATTAGACCCCTACCGTCCCTTAGCAAGCTAACTCTTTTTCTTTCTTTTTTTTTTTTCTTTTTATATTTCATTTATTTTTGGGGGGGGGTGTATTTTTAAGATCCGTCCAGAAAATGGCCGATTTCTGGGGTGATTCTATGATACAAACATGGTATATATTTTCCACCTGGGAGCGGATCCAAAAGTCTTTGCTTAAATGTAATGATGTTACTGCTCAGTGCTTATTTATTTTCCATTTTCTTTTAATTTAAATTTTCTTAAAATAATTCTTATTTAACAACTGACAATTTAATGTCAATAGCTATATCGATATTTAGGCTACTGAAACATACCAAACTAGTCCTGGTGATTCTTATAAATGACAGACCTGTACATATTATACTTGAAGAATATTTCATACATGTCTACTACATGTACATTTATGATGTTGACGAATATTCGAATAGAATAGTATAGTAGTTCCCGAATTCGACGTATCGGATTTCTGGTTTCGTTTCAAGTCTACTCAACAACAAATATATAGTGAGATTGTCGAGGTTAAATATTTGGACTGGTTGCCTCTTTAAATATTTAGCTTTGACGAATCTCAGAGATTAGGTCTGGAGAGCATCAGATCGAATCCTGTCATTTTAACGATAGATCAAAACATTCTAATCTCGCTTGGCTGAGTCCGGTAATAATTATAATCAATTTAGTACTGGGTTTGTTTTTCGATTGTGAATTTTTTTTTTTTAAAATTAAATCAAATATGATTTCTCTTTGGAAATCGGCCTTTTGAAGCACAGGAACTGAAGTTATTTCCAATAATAGAGCTCAAATAAATATTAATGTACACCACTATAAAAAAAACACGGTTTTTTTATAGTAGGGGGTTGTACAATTATTTTATTTGAGCTCTATTATTGAAATAACTTCAGATTTCCTGTGTTTTTGAGTTTGAAGTCATTCTGTCACGATGTCAACCGTGACGTTTTTGGGTCATTTAAGGCATCGTTTTAAAATAACTCATCCAGGGGCCCTGTCACTATCTACTTTTCAATACTTGGGAGCGTTATAATGACCAAAACGTGTTGACATCGTTATCAGATAAGATTGAGAAATAAGATTTTTCTATAGGATTTTTTTCTCACAATTCCGGAAGAACAAACCTTTAGTGATAAAATTTTTGAAACTCCTGTGGTTCCACTTACTAAAATACAAAATGCAACCCGAAAATGGGCTTTATCCATCCTAACTATCACTATTTGGCTGTCTCTTTGTTAAAAAACAAATGTTACTAATTACAAATGATCTTATCCCTTCATAGTTCTACTTTATTTTATCAATCTGCTGTTATAGAAAGCTTAGTGTATTTCATATGATGAAAGTTAAAGACTACCTTGTGATAATAGGCGTCTGCCTCGGGTCACTTTTGGCCGCAGATCGTAAAATTTTCCACAACGTTTACGGCAAATTCTGCAATATGATCCTTTGTAGTAATCGTTCAACGGTCAGCATGTGAAATTCAATAGCTGTTTCCACTTTGAATAGGGAAAACTGGAGGTATTCTCGCTATTTTTATGTGCAGTAATTTAGTTCGATTCCTCAATACTTAACATCTGTTCTTTAGTTTATTGTTCAGGAATTTGCTTTTAAACGGTGTTTTTTGTATCAGGAATATGATTCAAATTGTGCTTTATAATTTTTAACAGATAACAATTCATAAGAGTTTTGTAATGGTGACAGAGCTATCGGAGTCTGAAAGTTTTTTTTTTTTCAATAATTAATAGGCTAGAGCTAGATAAAAAAACATAATACACCAACCTATCTAAAAAAAAAAACAGTTTTCTTTACGTAGGTGGTGGTATTATTTTTTTTTCTATTCTACCTCTATTTTGAAAGAAAAAACTTCAACGACTCTGTGGACAGGTAAACGTGAGCTATAAAGCTGAAAACATTTTTATCCTCATCTCAGCATCAATTCCAATCAAATGCAGCCTTGTCACCACAATGACAGAACGGAACATTGTTAAATGGCACAAAAAAAGAAGGTGTGTACCTGTGTAAAGATACTATAAACATGTGCAGATGTGCTTCAATTTTGTTGGTTTTCACAAATATGAATTTAAATTTGATCTTGCTCACTTAAATTGAATGCAGTAGGAGTATGGCTATGTCTCTGAAACAGTCTACATTCCAAAGAATGATTATACATAAATGCTAATCTACTCTGAAAGGTGACAACCATTTCCCCCGGTGATGTGTTGTGTGATATTTCAGACTGACAAGGCAGTGGTTTTCATTGGAACACGGAGGAAGAGGGTGTATTAGTCATAAAATATGGTAACAACTATACACAAACAGCAAAATTATTTGTAAACAACAAAAAGTAAAAGTATTGTATAAATAACAATAAACAAGTAATAACAACAGCAAACAGTTAAATCATGGTGACAACAAAACAATAAAATACAGGTGGACAACCAACAGTGGAATTGTAGTGTAAGACAATAGCAAGACATAATAAACTAACTTGAAAACAACAACAAGTAGTAAAATACTTGGAAATATAAAGATATAGACATACTGATAAACACACAAACAGCTAAATTACTGATAAAGATTGGGGAAAAAACCAGTAAACAGTAACTACAGAGTACAGATTAAACCAACCGTAAATACAGGTAAACAAAAACAGAGTACCATCAACAACTATACACATAATTATTGTGAACACTAACATGTATTGAAATTTTTTTATATAACGGAAAAAGATGTGTATACAGTTTTTCTGGTTTGAATTATATGTTGATTATTTTCTAATTTATTCAAGAAAGGCCTATTTCTTAACTAAAACTAGAATATTCCATGAAAACCATTTCTGACAATAGTTATATAATTATTTTATTTTTAGAAACAGAAAACATATCTAAGGAATGTGCAGATTCGGGTCATTGATTGCGGTGATTGGTAGAGAGGGTGATGACTGGGAAGATGCAGAGATTCTTTCATCCGATTCCAATCATTCAGAGTCTTCATCAAGATTCATCACAGTCCCTTGTCAGGCTCCTTGGATACAGAAAACACAACACCTACTGCATTAGGTCCATACATAATAATTGATATTTTTCAAACCAATAGAACTGATTTCTGTTGTGAGGCCTCTCATACATATTTGGTGTCTGGAAAGAAATTCCAATGATAAAAGCTGTATTTTGTCTCTTCCTTTACGAATTCGAAATGAGTATCTGTCTTGCATAAACTTCTTGAGGAAATTATTTCTAGTCCACATACAGTTCCTGCTAACAGGACCTCATGGATATGATTAATAAGGGTTAGTATAATCTAGTCCCCTGTTACGTGACCTCACCGAATTATTCATAAGGTAGTATAAAATCTAGTCCTGTAACGTGACGTCAAACAAGAATTATTATTAAAGGTTAGTACATATCTAGTCACATACACATTCCATGGCGTCCTAAAACTATTGAAATTTTTTCCTTTCTTTTCATTAATGTATGATATATTACAGAATAACTTACCAAATGAATTTTTATGAAAAACTTTTCTGAAATTTGATTTGTACAATGCAAAAATAACATAGTTTTGTCTTACACAATGTATTTTCAGAGATGTCCTGAAGTATGCCCAGTCGAAAAGGGATAAATTTGTAAAAATTGATTTGGCGAGTGTTAAAGCCCTCATTCCAGAAAAAAACCAACCCAAGCCGGCACAACTCCAGTGTCAACAACCACCCAGGCCGTGTCCGGCATCAACCGCCGTTTTCAAGTGTCACCAGAATGGTGGGGTTTCCCAGGACAATAGAGACACCAGCCATGAGGAGAGTGATTGCCCAGCGTCTTCTACACAATCAAAAGCTTACGTCAGCTACAGGGGTAGTCACTGTAACAGCGTCTCACACGTCTGCTACAGGGGTAGTCACTGTAACACAGCGTCCTCACACAATCAAAAGATCAGGGTCTGCTAACAAGGGGTAGTCACTGTAACAGGTCTACCAATCAAGATCAGGGTCTCTACAGGGGTAGTCCAACTGTACAGCGTCGCACAATAAAAATCAGGGTCTGCTACAGGGGTAGTTCACTGTAACAGCATTCCAAATCAAAGAGATCAGGTCCTGCTAATTGGGTAGTCCACTTAACAGCGTCTCACACAATCAAAGATAGGGTTCTACTAAGGAGTAAGTCACTGTGAACAGCGATCTCACACACATCAAGAAGATCAGGTCTGGCTAACCATGGGGTAGTTCACTTTCTACTTACATCAAACAGCTGAACTAGCTAATTTCACAAGATATTTGACGAGAATTCATAATTGTGAAATATTCTCCTTGTGACATCAAGCAGTTTGAATGTGTCATGTTGTAATCGAGAAAGACTCGGATCGCTGAAAATTACTCGCCGCAACCATTTTACCACAGGTGAATCGTGAAATAAAGTAGCCAGCAAATAAAAGTTGGTTTACAGTATTCAAGTATAAATTGCTTACAAAAATAAAATGTCTATTACAATGGATCTAAGTCAAAGATACATGTATGGTTTTGTGTGGGAGGAAGCTCCTTTTCTAATGCACATTGCATTCAATATTTGACATTGGATTGTTATCCCCTCGCAACTAGTTGTGAGTGGGATATTAGGCATCGCTGCCGTGCGTCCGTGTGTGTGTGTGATGTGTGTGTCCGGAACCTTCTGAACAAGATAGAAGCAAGGGCATTCATCAGAGAATCATCAAACCTCCCATAAATGTTACCATGGAGAGAGGATGAACCCTATTGATTTTCAACGGTCAAGGTCACTATTGACTTATGCCAAAAATCCCTTGTGAACACGATAGAAGCAAAGACATTCATCAGAGAATCATCAAACCTTCCACAAATGTTGCCTCTGGAGAAGGATGAAAACTATTGAGTTCAAGGTCAAAAGTCAAGGTCACTATTGACTATTGCCAAAATCTTTTTGACAAGATAGAAGCAAGGGCATTCATCAGAGAATCATCAAACCTTCCACAAAAGTTACCCATGGAGAGAGGATGAAATCTATTGATTTTCAAGGTCAAGGGTTCAAGGTGACTATTGTCAAGTAATCTTGTGAACGAAGATAGAAGCAAAGGCAATCATCAGAGATCTATCAAACCTTTCACAAAAATGTTGCCTATTAGGGAGAGAGGACGAAACCTGTTGAGTTTCAAGGTCAAGGATCAAAGTCAAGTTTACTATGACTATTGCTAAATAATCTTGCTGACAGAGATAGAAGCAAAGGGCATTCATCAGAGATCATCAAACCCTTCCACAAATGTTGCCCCATGGAAAGAGGATGATAAACTATTGGTTTCAAGGTCAGGTCACTATTGACTTTGCCAAAAATCTTTTCGAACGAGATAGAAGCAAGGGCATTCATCAGAGAATCATCAAACTTCCACAAAAATTTACCCTGGAGAGAGGATGAAATCTATTGATTTTCAAGGTCAAGGTCAACTATTGACTCTTGTCAAAATCCATGTGAAGCAAGAGAAGTAAAAGGAATTGAATCAGAGATCATCATAAACCTTTCCACAATGTTGCCATTGGAGAGAGGATACGAAACTATTGAGTTTCAATGTCAAGGATCAAGGTCAAGGTCACTATTGACTATTGCTAAAAATCCTTGTGGACAAGATAGACATAGCAAAGGCATTCATCAGAGAATCAATACAAACCTTTCACAATGTTTGCCTCATTGAGAGAAGGTATAAGTTTTTAAGGTCAAGGTCAAGGTCACTATTTACTATTGTTAAAAACTTGTGTTGTGAAGGGGATGCTACGCTTGCGTTGCCTTGTTGAAATTTGTTGGCGGTAGTATTTATTATGAATCTGACCTCTGCTATTTTGATTGCTTTTTTATAGACAATGATCCCCTCATTCCTATATGTCTAATTGATTGTATGCTGTCTGGTTATAAGTCTGACTTCTGCTATTTTGATTGCTATTTATAGACGATGAATCCCTCATTCCTATATGTCATATTGAGTGCTAATGGGGATGCAGCTATGAACCTCAGAAAGAATTTATCAGTAAGTATGACTAACATGTCGGAACGTCTCCATGAAACTCAGAAGATGAATTAATCATTGAATCCATGAATTTGGTGGATTACACACATCCAGGAGCATATTAACGGTTGTCCGATGCCCGGGAGCAAGTGAAAGCCAGTTCGGAACAAGTGAAACTCGATACATAACACTTGTCCGATCGTGGCAAGTGATTTTTTCAGGAAGGAAAATTTACCTATTTTAATTGTTTGATGATTTTTGAATATACGAAAAATTAAATCTGACTGTCGACTTGCATAGTTTTTTGTTTATCAAAGTTCTAGAAGGACATACCGTACTTATTCTATTCAATAAATTACTTGACGTACGACTTATCTAGTGTTTAGTGAAAAATGGCGGCTTCACATGATGAAAACGTTTCGAAAGAGAGCGATAGAAAAAACGGAAATGTACGAGAATGATAAGAAATCCAACAAAAATAAAACCGAGCTTAAGGTGGCATGACAATACAAATTTACGGGCTTAATTAATTTGCATTTACCTTAGGCCCAGGGCACAGGCGCTTGTTTCATAAACTTTGCAAAGTATGCTATATAATAACAACATAATAACATGTAGCATACTTTGCAAAGTTTATGAACAAGCGCCTGTGGCCCAGGGCTGTGCTTTGTAAACGTACATGATAGAAGATTTTGTGAAAAATTCAGCGTAAGGGCTTTATTTGCTATCGCTGCCGGCACTTTGTCTTTTCTTACCGGTAAAACGAATTACCGAATTAGAACATCTGGGAACATTTTTATGAGGAATTGAATAAAACCCAATTTGTTCACACTTAAGATGCGTTTTTTATTTTATTTCTTTTATACAGTTAAAAAAATTGGACAAGTAATTTTTTCATTTCGGACAGTGAAAGTTTGAGTATACTTTGCTCGATGGACCAAGTAGCTCGTGTTTTATTTTTGCTTGGGATTTCTTATCATTCTCTACATTTCCGTTTTTTCTATCGTCTTCTTTCGAAACGTTTTCATCATGTGAAGCCGCCATTTTTCACTAAAACACTAGATAAGTCGTACGTCAAGTAATTTATTGAATAGAATAAAGTACGGTATGGTCCTTCTAGAACTTTGATAAACAAAAAACTATGCAAGTCGACAGTCAGATTTAATTTTTCGTATATTCAAAAATCATCAAACAATTAAAATAGTAAATTTTCCTCCTGAAAAAAATCACTTGCCACGACTCGGACAGTGTATGTATCGAGTTTCACTTTTCCGAACTGGCTTTCACTTGTCCCGGGCTATCGGACAACCGTTAATCAGCCCTGGATGTGTGTAATCCACCAAATTCATGGATTCAATGGATTAATCATTTCTTTCTGAGTTTCATGGAAGACGTCCGACATGTTATAGTCATACTTACTGATAAATTTCTTTCTGAGGTTCATAGCTGCATCCACATTACACTCAATAGACATATAGGAATGAGGGATCATCGTCTATAAATAGCAATCAAAATAGCAGAGGTCAGACTTATAACCACAGCATACAATCAATAGACATATAGGAATGAGGGATCATTGTCTATAAAAAGCAATCAAAATAGCAGAGGTCAGATTCATATATTAAACTACCGCAACAAATTCAACAAGGCAACGCAAGCGTAGCATCCCCTCACAACACAAGTTTTTTAAACAATAGTAAATAGTGACCTTGACCTTTGACCTTAAAAATCTATACCCTCTCTCAATGGGCAACATTTGTGAAAGGTTTGATGATTCTCTGATGAATGCCTTTGCTATTCTATCTTGTCCACAAGGATTTTTAGCAATAGTCAATAGTGACCTTGACCTTTGATCCTTGACATTGAAACTCAATAGGTTTCGTCCTCTCTCCATGGGCAACATTTGTGAAAGGTTTGATGATTCTCTGATCAATTCCTTTACTTCTATCTTGTTCACATGGATTTTTGACAATAGTCAATAGTGACCTTGACCTTGAAACTCAACAGGTTACGTCCTCTCTCCATGGGCAACATTTGTGAAAGGTTTGATGATTCTCTGAGGAATGCCTTTGCTTCTATCTTGTCAGCATGTATATTTAGCAATAGTCAATAAACAACTTTACATTGTGTCCTTGACCTTGAAACTCAACAGGTTACGTCCTCTCTCCATGGGCAACATTTGTGAAAGGTTTGATGATTCTCTGATGAATGCCTTTGCTTCTATCTTGTCAGCAAGTATATTTAGCAATAGTCAATAGTAAACTTGACCTTTGATCCTTGACCTTGAAACTCA
>CAJDSM010029866.1:0-18986 GCA_903981925.1 Ostrea lurida
ATACGTAATGTAATCATTGTAATATACTTTTTACTGAAGAATCTGGGATGACAAGATCAATGCAAAACTTAAGGAAGTTGCTGATCTTTGTTAAGTGTCTTGGATAAAGGTTATAAAAGAATGTACTGAGAATGTACTGAGAGAGAGAAAAAGCAAATGCATGACAGCACAGAATTTGTCCTCCCTGAACATCCAGCTGACTGGAGTCACAGTTTTTAGCTGTGTTTCTCTCCTTCTTTCCTCCCCCCCCCCCCCCCCCTTAGCCTTGATATATTAATATGTAGATTGTCATTACAGTAAATTTGAAAGGTATGATTAGATGTGGTATTGGAGGTGAGAAAATGTTGTATAATTGGTAACAAAGCAGATAAAATTCACAAATAAATGAGAATTTCAAGTTTGTGTTAGTATTTATTTATTAATGTTGTTTGACATTTTATTTTTTAATGCTTTTTAGCTCACCTGAACCAAAGGTTCAAGTGAGCTTTTCTGATCACCTGTTGTCCGTCGTCTGTCCGTCTGTCTGTCCGTCTGTCTGTCTGTCTGTCTGTCTGTCCGTTAACTTTTCACATTTTCGACTTCTTCTCAAGAACCACTGGGCCAAATTCAACCAACTTGGTACAAAATCATCCTTGGGTGAAGGGATTCACGTTTGTTCAAATGAGGACCAGACCCCCTTCAAAGGGGAGATAATCACGAAAATGCAAAAATAGGTGGTGTCATTTAAAAATCTTCTTCTCAAGACACACTGGGCCAAGAAAGCTGAAATTTATATGAATGCTTCCTGAATATGAGGAGATTCAAGTTTGTCAAATCATGACCCGGGGGTACGATGGGGCCACATGGGGATCAAAGTTTTACATATGATTTTATAGGGAAAATCTTTAAAAATCTTCTTCTCAAGAACCACTGGACCAGGAAAGCTGAAATTTATATGGAGCTTCCTGATATAGAGGAGATTCAAGTTTGTTACAATCATGACCCCGGGGGTACGATGGGGCACAATAGGGGATCAAAGTTTACATATGATTATATAGGAAAAATCTTTAAAAATCTTCTTCTCAAGAACCACTGGACCAGGAAAGCTGAAATTTATATGGAAGCTTCCTGATATAGAGGAGATCAAGTTTGTTCAAATCATGACCCCCGGGGTACGATGGGGCCACAATAGGGGATCAAAGTTTTACATATGATTTTATAGGGGAATCTTTCAAAATCTTTTTCTCAAGAACCACTGACCAGGAAAGCTGAAATTTATTTGAAGCTTATTCTGATAGTGGAAATTCAAGTTTGTACAATCATGACCCAGGGGTATGGTCGGGCACAATAGGGATCAAAGTTTTCATTTGAATATATATAAAAAATCTTCTCAAGACAAAAACAACATTTATCTTAAAGCTTCCTGATATAGAGTGCGAGGGCTCAAGGTCAATACTCAGGTGGCGATGTGGCCCATGGGCCTCTTGTTTCCTCTCATTATCCCACTGCATTATTTTATTGAACGGTTGGTAAAAAAAATCAATCAAAGCAAAATTCTTAATAGAATATTAGTTGTTATGTTAAAATCTTGATCTAGGAAATAAAAGAGGTTTTTAGAATTTTTATTACGTGAATATTGTATAATTTTGATGAAAAGTGATTTAGAAAATTGTCTGCAAAAATAGAGTTAATCCTGCATTTAGAAAGGTCTATTTTTTTTCTTTCTGATAAAGCATATTTTTTTTTTATCTGTTAAAAGTTGTAATCATACATTGTACCAATAAAATATTCTATATTTTCCTTGTGTAACTTGATTTAATTCATTAAAAATTTTTATAAAACATTTATCATGCAGAAAGTGGGTTGTGACGTAGGTTGATTTTAACGTGTTAGCACTGTCATCGGGGCGATTTTGTGTGTGATAAATATTCTGACATTATGATGACTCTGGGGAATTATTTTTCTGAATAGTTCAAGATTGTCTGAAGTCCAAGAGATATATTTGCAAGTCATATAATATTGGCACTCAAAAGTTCTTTCTGCAAGCAAATTCTGAAGGCTCACTGGAACACATGCCCTGCCGTTCACGTTTACATACTGCCAGAATCACGCGAAGATATCAGCTGTGACAGTATCAGACCGAGATCAAATTGGGCTGTACGATTGTTTTTATTTACAGGACGTAATCAGACATAGATGGGCGACCACGAACATGATTTAGATACTCGTATTTGACTTGGTGTTTAAATGGCCACGACCGCCTCTCAATATGTCTTTAAATATCGTCTTAACTCATGGCGATTTATCTAGGATTATCTGTACTTAGTGAATGGATTAACAGTTATGTTGCTGTAATTTATGTTTTGTCTCAAGTCCATAACAACAGGCGCGTTGTACAGGGACGGACAGTGACTTCATAGTGACTCGACAATTAGATTAGTGTTCAGTAAAGAAAAGATTTTAGACATCAATTTTAATTTTCAAATCTGGTTACTCATGTCTGCATGTGTAATTTTGTATGTGTGAAACAACAGAAGACATGTTTAATTATTTACAGATAATTTCAGTGCAGTAAGCGGGGAGAACTTGTTTTTCAAAGGAAAATGTTACAAATGAAAAGGGTAACCACATGCCTCCAAGCTCTTGAAGTGTCAATAAAATAAAATATCTTTTATGTTGAAAGAGGGGATTGAACGACTTAGTGAATATTATTAATGAGAAAAATGCACATACACCGATACCTTGGGTGGGAAATAGGAATGTATATGTGGTCTGTGTCTTGTCATAGTCTTCATTTCTTCAATTTTATTTCTGAAATAAATTTCTTTTTTGAAAGAACATGAGAGCATGAACTGCGATGCTTTTTGCCAGCATACCTCATGGAGCGTGTTGGCGGGGCGTGATAAGTATACTGGCGTGAAGCGTTGCATTTCATGTACTCATGTATTCTTCAAAAAATGAAATTTCATTTTTACTTTCCTTTCTTTTGGAATTTCCTGCTGTTATAAAAAGATTCTTACACGTATTATTAGGAATTGGCCGTCATTTCTCTTGGTAACGATGTGGAAGGCAAAAACATTGAAATGTAAACATTCAGATACATGTATGTGTATAGCTGTATTTGTGTGTGTGTATAAGAAAATGTGTGACATGTACCTTAAGGGTCAAAAGTTTTTCCGCACTGCTAATTTTCACTATATGATTCATTGAATAATAATACATCTGTTATCAATATTTCTACTGCAGTCATAACTATAAAAATCTCACAAATCATGCATAATTGCCTAAATTTAAATCTGTTACTACATGTATCATTATTTCTCTCACTCAGTGTTACAGTTTTTAACACTCACTGGGATCATCATGTTTTATGAACTTTATTTGAATGTAATTATTAAGAATAGCATTAAAAAAATGTACCCCATCATCCAAAAATCGACCCACAAAAAATATTTTAGAAATACCACTTAAAGTAACATTTGTCATGGATCTTGAGTGAATTCTGCATATATTCTGAAAATTTCACAATGATAACATTGAATATAAAATTTTTGTGAAGTTTTTAAAATATGAAAGTTGCAACAGATATAATAGTGAAAATTAGCAGCGCGGTATTACTTTTGACCCTAGAGTGTACATGTATGGCTGTATATATGTGTGTAAATATTCAGACAGAGATTTGCGTGTGCAACATTATGCATGTAAACATTCAGAAATCTACGACAGAGATTTGCGTGTTAGACGTGTACATGTATGGCTGTATTTTTGTGCGTGCGGTAAGCTTCTTAACTCAATAACACCTGTAGGAGAATTTTAATAGGCAAATATTTGTTAATCCGTGCGGATTTATCCCCCCTGATGTGATTTGGTAGCCGGTATTAGCTGTGTATGACTCACTTAGTTTCACCCAGAAACTGAAGCTCTTAATTGTCAAGTAATTAAACTTTTTGATCTCCCGGGGTTAGTACAGGGTCAGATTTAATTTGTTTGACTGTCTGTGTTGGTTCATTGTCCATATCCTGTGCTGGATGGAACAAGAAGTTTCACCCATTTTCTGTCATGTATTTGGGTGCTCATTTGTAACTTACAGATTGTCTTTTATTTTTACTCCCGCTAAGGAGGTTATAGAATTGTAAGCTTATATTTATTTATCTGACTTTGAAAATTGGTACCCAGATGTAGCTTGGTCTAAGGAAGTCCCCATTAAATTTAGTTGGGGATCTTGATCCAGAAGACTTTAACCCTTACATCATGTTATGCTGATTAATTTAGTTTTTCTCTGTACTGCTGATTAAAATTTATACGATTGAGACATTTCTTGTCCAGTCATTTTTCCTCTCTCAGTTTCTTAATAATCATGACTAGAGGATAAACCAAACACAAGTCTGATGAGAAATGTCAAATTACAGCTTTTTTTAAAACTTGGAAATCCCAAAATATGAAAATAGATCGATCAATTACAACATTTGTTGCGTTTAGCGGTGAGCGTCAATTTTTTCAGAACAACTTAAGTTGTGATCAGCGTGATAAGGGTTAATGTAACCATGGCTGAGGTCACAAATCTCTGATTGCTGTTGTTTCAATAATATTTTCTTAATTCCACCCCCCCCCCCCTCTCCTTCTGAAAAATCTCCAATTTATCAAGAAAGTTTTACCTTAACTTCCATATATTTGAATAAGATTCTGAAAAGCCTGCTAATAAGTTTACAACTTTTTATTATTAATAATTTTATATCACAGTCAGCAAATTGATATACAGATATAGAGATGATAGATACACAGCCCTCACAAAGAGTCCATCGATAAGTGATACAACGGCCAATCTAATTAAAATTAGCTGTTTTGAATCCGTTACCGCGTCAGCGAGTAGGCGAGTGGATCTAACATTTAATTTTAATTAGATTGTACAACAGCCCACTAGCATTTGATGCGAAACGGTAGGACTCGTAAAATTTAGCATGCTAGGTATATTCTGATGAAAGCTGATACGCTAGATAAACCTACAGAGACTATTATGAATAAGGAATAATCTCCATATACTTGTATACATTATATTGAATTAATGCTATGGTAACATAAAATGCATATTATACCATGTATACATACTGCATATTTCATGATAAAAATTATGATTGTACACAACATTTTGTTTCATTTCATGCCTATTTCATTTCATTCCTGTATATTGAAATGGAAATGTATTTAGTGTTCCTACTATTTGAAAATTGAATAAAAAGCATTGTAGAAGTAAGATCGGTGTATAAAGAAACTCCAGATCTGACCAATCAGCTGCAGCAAACGCACACGAGTTTTACGTCCTGACAGAATGGCTTCATGTTACATCCCAAATAGTATTCAAACACTCACAACTTTTGGCAAAGTCACTATCATACGAAATTCATCCAGACTACTTCCATTGTCTTGTATTCATCATTCAACTGAATTCCACAAAATGTAACTATGAAAGATTCCTTCTGAATTTTATTTGTACATGAATCATAATAATCCTGTTCAATTGTTTTCATCAGAACAGTTTTTTTTTTAATCCCTATGTAACTAATGATTGCACCGTTGGAATCGCGGGCTGCGCAGAAACTTCCGAGATATTTTCCCCCTGCTCTAACTGCTGTCGTAACAAGTCCACTTCCTGTTGCTGGAACTTCGTCCGACTCTTCATCAGCTTTTCGACAACTTTCCTCATCTTGAATGTGGGCGTGTGCCTGAGAGCTCGCCCAGCGGAATGAAGAGGCACTTTAGAGACCTGATTGTGGCTCAGGTCTAAGTGGGTCATCTGCTGCAGGATGATCTTGCTAGGCGTGCTGCAGCGTTTGACCTTGCCGTTGTTGATGTTGGTCTTGATGAACTTCCACAGATTCTTCTTCTGGGACCTGTCCTCCTGAGCGGATCTGTTTGAGTATGTAGAACGAGAACTTGTGGATCGTGCCGCGTCGGTTTTGTGAACATCCCTGTTCAGTTCTCGTTCGATCTTGGCCTTGAGGAATGGATTGTCTTCCACCTGGGCGGGTTTGGAGAAGATGTTGAGGAGCGCGGCGGCCTTCGCCACGGCCGTCACTGTCACTTTTTTAGGCTCAGGTTCCGGCTCTTCTTCACTCTCCTCACTATCATCTTCGTATTCCAAACTCTCAAAGAACTTGCAGATTTTCTTGTCAATTTCTTTTCGCTCTGCTATAAGCATTTCTTGAGTCATTTTTGGGGCATTTGTTCTTCGTAAGTTTGGCACAGATCTTGAGCTTTCCCGAGTTAGCGTTCGCGGTGTGCCACTGGATCCGTTAGGTGTGGTCTTGTTTTCAGCACCAAACAGAAGCTGTCGAAGATTGATGTAGTCTGTTGATCCGAAATCATCTTCATCGTCACTGTCCCAGGCATTGAGCCGACGAGTAATTCTGGGACCATGTGTGAGAGGTCTAACAAGTTTATTCGGGGTAGAGGTTCGCACATTTTCAGTGAATTTAACGTGAGAGTCCTTTGTCTTCTGTCTTTCAATTAAAGGAAGCTTCGCTGAATCTCCATCTTGGCTGTTTGATTGACTGTTTAATGTTTCTCGAACAGAAGCAGACATTTTTGAAGCAGGTGCGGATTTAGACCCTCTTCTCTGATAAATTGATGCTCTGTTTGAGCTGAGGGAGAACGTTCCGGGGGTTGAATGTCTTGTCCTAGCTAAGGAGCTAATTTCGTCCTCTCGGTCTTCCTTTTCTTGTTGACGTAACATATTCCGAGCTTTTGACACAGTTGGGGTGGCATTAAGATCGTTCATATTCCGGCCACGAATCGGGAATTTCTGTTTTTTCTCCAAGTAATAACAATCACTCAACACACCAAGTCGTTTCTCGGAATTTTGAATTTGGAACGCATCGTAAGAAAAATCTCTCCGGGGCTGTATCCGCTGCTTAGTCTCGAGATCAATTTTCCGTTTGTTGATTTCGTATAGCTTGATTTGGTATCGAAGTTCACTGGAATTGTCGTGAATCTTTTTCATGGAATGCGAGAGCTCCTTGTTAATTTTGTCGGCCTTCATTAAGAAATGCTTTTCGCAGACGTTATTCTTGACACTGACCAGTCTCTCCGTAAGTGAGGATTTCTTCCCGTTATCCATTGCTTCATTTTGCATTTCTTGGAACGGATTGGAAACCAGTTGTTCAGAGTCCATGATGAAGAAGTTCCCTGTGAAAAACAAATAACAGGTTAATGACAGATATACATACAGATTTTTCTGGATATAAATTGGAACAAGAATTCCTTATAATTAGTACCCGTCAAGGGGAACTTCTTTCTTAAATATTGAGCCCATTTGCAATCTCTTCAACAGGTGTAACTTGGTCAAAGGCTCTTCATGAACTGAATGCTCATTGCCTTTAAACTGTCCTCTATATTTAGCCCATGGAGAAATATTATAGCCACTTTGGTTTCATGTGTCCATCCAAGACAAAGAAGAAACAACCGAATTCTTCCCAGACAATGGACTCCAAAATGGATGCATTCGTAGAGATTAAATTCAGATTATGTTAATTAGGGTCATGTATTTTTTTGTTAAAATCTAATCAGTGATGAGTTTCTGGGGTGCACACCCTGACAACTGACTCTGGTGGGTTGTGGATGGAACAAGAATGCCTCGTAGAATTGCGGCGGAAAAAAAAGTACGGAGTTATGGGTCTCTTACTTGCACTATAGTTGACATCAATTCCATCTTTAAGTGCCATAGTCTTAGGATGAAAACACAGATAAACTCAACCAGTTTTACTACTCCATGATACAGATTCAGTGTTCTTCATTGTACGCTGTAGACCTGCCACTCTCTAGAGTTCCACTATTTCTAACAATGCCACTCTCTAGAGTTCCACTACGTCTAACAACGCACAGATTATGCACCTACGTGCAGCTATTTCTCATGAGAAGTTCAACCTTTGTTGAAGAATTTAACCCTAAATATGATTGAAATCGTCTACGTTTATGCAGTTAATCTGTCGCGCTAATGAAGGATTAAAAATGCACAGTGAAATTTACAAATTAATCTGGATTGCAGTTCATGGGAAAAGCTTTTTTGTCTATCAATTATTTTCAATTTAGTAAAAAGGGTGAACTTTTTAAAATTATTGTTTAATGATATTCAAATTTACACAAATGTATATTAAACTCTTTATTTTTGGTGGAAAAAAGGGAGTTTGCCTGAAATATTTGAAATCCTCATCTTACATGGTAATGAAATCATACCTTTAAATTATTAGGTGTTTATAAAGGAAGGTTTATATAGGAATTTATAATTCAAAATATGACGTAATTATGACCAACTTTTTGTATTTTGATATTTTCTTAGAAATCAAGAAATTTTGATGTGGTTCCTGCAACATTTAGATGTGGACACAACAGTTGAAATTAAGGAACATAAAAAACAACAGAATTTGAAAGTTTCATTTTCGTTATTTGCATACAATCGCAATTGAACTGTCTTAAAAAAAATTTCAATTAAGGTAACCCATTCTCGTATTATTTTCTGAGCAAGACTAGCAAGACATTGATATATTAAAACACAAATGCACAAATGACTTCGAATTCAATGAAAACAGAATTATTACCCATGGGTTCAAAATTTTAAAACATCTAACTTAGACTTTTGAAATATTTTATATTTGACAAGATTTTTTACAATAACTATGAATGACTCCAACAGAATTGATACATTCTAAAGTTTATATTCCTATCAGTCAGAGATCTAAATGATGTCACTGGAGGGTGGGACTCGACATCGTGCGGAGATCTAAATGATGTCACTGGAGGGTGGAACTGTACGTCACGCGGAGAAAATCCTATTTTAACGTACACATGAGCGTCACCTGAAGAATCATGAATTTCATGGAATCCATTTTCTTACATTTAGTGACACATAACAGCCATTAAATTAATTAAATGTTTTCATTTGTTGGTAAATGTGCGGATAAAATAGAGCATGAATGTCTCTCAGTTCTTATAGTAAAACAATATCAATGAAGAAAATTGTGTCGTGCTGTTTAAATCGTGGCCACTGCCAGGGTTGCGTGTTTTTATTTAGCCTTTCGTGTTCCCTCACAAATCCCCTCATTGGTGTTCTCCACGCGAGTGTCTTCCTGTCACTTCTGCCATGCGAGGCTCAGGGCGGCAAAAGATGGGCGGTTATACCCACTGTTCTAGTAGATGTCTATTGTTCCATTGCGTAAGTTAACGTAACAGTATTACAGCTCTTACGACCCGAGGTTTCCACCAAGCTTTGTCATCTGTTTCAGACTTTGTACCTCTACTGGTATGTCATGGTACCAACAGCTTTCATTGTGTCATTCTGTTTGCGTATAGATTTATATATACATGGCTTGGCCGCAGTTGAGGGATTAATTTGCTGATTGAAGACAAACTGTTTCTCTCAAGTGTTATTGATCAGAATTAGATAAAGAAAATGTCGAGTTTCAACTTGTGGATGAGGATCAATTAGATGTAATAAATACAAATCAGTTATAAAATTAGAGTGGATATTGAATAAGCCATTAAACAAACACGGGATTTATGTAGCGATATCATCGGATGCATATTTAAACTGGTTCTCTCGCCTGAGCATTGATCAGGAAGCTTATTTGCATTTGTTTTGATGAACTGTCGAAAATTAGCATCAGAAAGAAATTACTGTAATGGCATCAAAATGATTAAGTTCTGTTTATATCCAACCTAATTTGGGGTATTGTCAGAAAATCAGAAAGAATGAACTAGCACTCGAAAACTTCTTTACATTTTGACACATATAAATAATGAAATTGATAGAAAACATGTTTACAAGTAAAGTGATTTGCATAATTTTTTTTTTCAAAAGTAAATAATTGGAAGGTATCAATTAAAACAGAAGATTAAAAATAAAGATGCCAACTTTTACCTTGTTGTTTTACGACAACTCTGAGTTCCTCGCGATCTCCCATTTTGATATATCCAAATTAAATCTTCAATTTCAAAGATAAATCAGTTCCGTAGAAAAACTACTGGAGAAACTTGCGCACAAACTTTACAGGATGATTTAACTTCCATTTTGGTTAGGAAATAAAATCCATGTTTGTATGCAGTGATGAAAAATATGCATTTTTTGTTACTTTAAACTTTTTTGAAGGAATTCAAGAGATATGGAAGAAAATCAAACAGGTCAAATGGTTTAAAGATTGGACGCAGTACTGTGGTCAATTCTTTGGACAGCTTTTGATTGGTGTTACTTCTGTGTTTAGGGGATATTTCATATTTAAATCTGTTGTGATTTCTATAGTGTAGATTGTGCGAGATTCTTTGATTATTAAAACCTTAAATCCTCGCAAAATTGGTGTTAATTATATTTTTGGATTATATAGGTAAAGAAATAAATCTTGATTGTAAACTGGCCTGCATTGATACACTATTATAGCTGTATTTAGTAACACCAACTCCATTAGAGGGCACGTGAAGTAGTTCATTCAGCTTTGCTAATATCCGCGTTGATCAAACATGAAGCTTAAATATCATTATGCTCGACTAATATTTGTATTTAACAGATTGCCTCCCTCGCTAAGTGATTCATTAATTGAATAATTTTAATGAAAAAAAAAATTAACTTTAAAATTTTTGTTGATGGCAATTTAAATTGGGGAAAGAAATGTTCAAACTTACCCTCATGTAATATAGGTTCCATGGTTTGAAAATTCTGTTACTCAGTAATTTATTGGGAAAAAACACCTGTCTTTAGGTGGAGGTGCATTCAGCTCATCATAAAAACCTAATCCACTACTGGCCTTAGTCTGCAGTCATATGGTACAAGGTTTGAAGGAATGGGATTTTTGGCCAAATCCACCCATAAATAAAATATCTATCAAGTCTTATAGTCGGCAGTAACAGACTCTTGTATAGAATCCTGTATAATGTGTTGTTATAAGTAATCACGGTTAAGGAGAGTGAAGAGTACCATGTTTGTTTGTCTTTAGAAATTACGAGATATTGACCCGTCTTCCTATCTTTCCATTCCTATCTCTCCGTACCATCTCTCCATTCTCAGAAAGTAACAGAATTTTTCTATCGTTGACGGATCAAATTTGAAGAAGTTTGTGTCAGCGAATGGGATCAATGGAGAGAGATTTCCAGGGGAAGAAAAAATAGAGACACAGAAATCTGACAGTTTGTTATGTCATTAAGAATTTGACAAAAATGACCTTAGGGTACATTGAAAGGTATCGATCTACCTCAAGGATTTACAATGACATAACTATAGTCCCACAGCTACTTTTTATTTTTGAGACAAATGCTATTAAGGTACTGTATGAAAACTTAATACGTAGATAATATTAGATATTTCAGAAGGTTCTGAAAGTGTCCAAGACTGTGTGATATGATTTTGATAATAAAAAAAATAATCATGTAATTGAGCGTATAAGTTACCTGAATTCTTCATTAAAAGTGACTTGGGGAAGAAGAAAAAAGGGGGGAGTTAAATTTAAAAGAAAATCTTTGTAAAAACTAATCTGACAAAAAAAAGCTAATCTGAATGACCTAGCTGAATTGTTTATTAAAAGTGACTCGTGGAAGGGGAAATAAAGGTGATGTAAATTAAAAAGAAAATCTGTGTGAAAGATGTGATCATCAATTTATTTAAAAAGTAAAAATGCTTAAATTACACATACTAGGGATTTTTTCGTGGTCTGCTTACCTTGCTGTTCTATAGGAGATATGATTGAATTCTCCGACAGCATTGCCTCAGACATCGACATTTTGACGTTTTATTCGTAAATTTCCCTTCACTGTAATTTATGTTATCAGTAGCTGAAATGGTGTACTTCCTGCATCATGAGAATGTCTCTGAAATTTCTGTTAATGGCCAAAATCAGCCAACTTCCGATCACAGACATCGTTTTAAAGTCATGTTGGCAATATCTAATTGTTCCACACTTTTAAGAAACAATGTGACGGGTATATATATTATTTTTTCCGTGGAAGGGACCACATCAAAACCCAAAAGAGCAGCAGCTGTGATGAAATGACTAGGCATCTTTCGTATAAATTAACACACACCGTTCACAGTTGAGTTGGGGCAAACATTATAGGAGAACAGGGGGCATGTGTAGCTCACCTGAATCAGTGACGATGTTTGGAAGCTGTCAATTGTTTCCTATTTTTAACAACTGTGTCATACCTTGTTTACAGATAAACTGAAATATCCAATTTACTACATGCAATCTAGTTACATTTTCTAAATTTAGATGAATTGACATCTTAACATTGGTGGAGACATAAGATGGCCAGTAGTGTGATATTGAATTTTTAGACAAAAATATGATTACTGTAGAAATGACTTTACAGGGGGGGGGGGGGGGGGGGGGGGGGGGCTCCGATGAAGGGGAGAAGAAAATATCATTTCTGGGGTCTGATTTTTTTCACATTTGTTTAAAGAATTAATTTTATGTCCATTCATAACAATGCGAATATTGTTAGCAAACTCTTCACAGAAATGATTGATTATATGGGTCATAAAAATACTCAAATCCTTTACTAAGTATATATCCGGCTAGCAGTAACCATCTATGTTGTATGTAAAATTTTACATCACACTCATAGATAGAAAAAAACAATACCCCCCCCCCCCAGATAAAACCATACCCCCCCACCCGATCTGAGATCAGTGATTTACAAAGTACTTTGATTATAATGAACTTCTACATTTAGTAATACTGATATTTTGAATTCAAGCTGAGGTGTTTTAAAGTATGACAGTCACGGGTATAGTATGGAGAGAGCTTGTGATTATTGCCTGTTTGGAGACGACCCCTCGGTGCAATTCATTAAATGCAGCATTCTGTTAGGTTGCTATATTGATACGAGCCAGGAAGATACGATCTGCTATTGTATAGTTTGAGGTACCGGCATTAAAATATTAGCTAGGTGTCATAGAGCAGCTCCCTTTAAAACCAGACTGTAACAGAAATCCGAATATTTTTAAATTAGCAAATGTCATATCAGTTACACAAGTAATGATCTTTTAAACTTGCATGATAAACGAAATTAGGCTGAATCGTGAAGAAATCAGACTTCATTGAATTTCTTTGTACAAAGAAAAATATTATACCGTTTTCTTGACTTTCTGAAAGCTTACAATTTTATGTGAATACATTGTTATGACTTGTGAGATTGGTTTTCATTATCAGGCGCATTTAATTACATGTTTATATATCTTGATTTGACTTTTTTTCAAGAGAATTATCATGAAATATTGTTATTGGATGAGAGAGAGGAATTATTTCCCCCATGTGTTTTTCAAGAAGAAAAATTTGCATCTTCAAGATTACAAGTTAAAGAAGTACACAAGTGATATTGAATAGAACTTGTTTTTATCTAATGTACAATTAAATTCATTCTATCCTGTAGAGAAATCACGGATAAATTAGATATTCAAATATTGCAATTTTGATAGCCTTGTTACATATTTTTAATTTAATGAAATTGGAGTGAATTCGTAAGACTTCTCAGCAGGGAAGCATTTTAATCGTTAAACATGTAAATTGGATTGTCAGTTACGAAAAGCTTCTCCCGGCCCTTCTACCCAGGGTGCCCACACTTTAGCTTCCTGGCCTGATTTTGAATTAAAAGGATTAAATCTGGATGGATGATCTAATAGATACCTGTTCTATCTTTACAGACATTGATAGACATCCATCTGCGGATCTTTAAAATCCGTTTAGGAATTTATTTTGGGTCCATACAAACTGCTGAATTTTTAAAAGTCTGAAAGTTTCTGCAGCTTAGCTTTGATATTTGCCTGATCATTGATTGGAATTTGTGTTATGAATTAGTACAGTCTAATTTACTTTATAGTGCAGTACTGTTAGTGTATTGCATATGACACCTGTATATCGGCAGAGAGAGATTAGGATCATCTGACACATGGTGCCGTATTTGTGGAAAGAATACTGCTTGACCTCTAGGATGGTCACTCAGATAGCACAGACCTCAATACATTTATGATGTAAGATAATTCAAATGATGATAAATCACTATACCATGTAGTTACTTCATTTTTAGTGTTACTTTATGATTCATTAGTCTAAAACAAAATGTGACCCGTTTAGAATAACCACATGTGTAAGTGCTTGCAGTGACTAGAAATATCTTAGCTGACCAGAGGAGAGCAGAGAGAGAGAGGATGAGAGAGAGAGAGGAGAGAGAGAGAGACGAGAGAGAGAGAGAGAGAGAGAGAGAGAGTAACCTCTTTGCTTGACTTACCCACTTGGTAGAACTGTTTGATACGCCCTAATTCCATATAGTCAGCCATTCTTTTTGTCAGTAACAAATATCGAATAAAAATTCAAAAAGTGGCATCAAATATATGTATGCAGCAAAAGCAAATGTTTTTCCACTCAGAACAACCTCAATCTCAACCTCCCATTCCGAATGACAATGTGACCCCTGACGTGATATCATAGGTAACTCCAAAATCTTTTGAAAAAATATTTCAATATCATTTTTAAAAAGGATAATGAAATTTATTTTTTCAAAGGATTCAAACTGCAGTTTAAATGGGAGATATTCTTCAATGGTCTCTTAGACGTGTATATATCATATCTAGGATTAAATCGAACATTCAAATAGAGAAATGTGATTTTTGAGATACATAATGGCAGGGTTAACTTCTTAATTGATCAGAAAATGTTTTCATGGCCATTTGCAAGCGAAGAGGAGTGACTGAAAGAAAAATCTTTTGCATACTTACCAATTTGATAGAAAACATTGACACTTTTTCCAATTTTAGGAGCAGCCATTTTTTGTTTGCCTTTACTTTAGATTTACTTAAACTTAAAGAAATACACAGTTTGTAGGACTGTTTTCCACCCTTGCATGTTCGACCACATGGTGAGTTGGTAACTTACAATTTTGGGAACTAAATCAAACAGAAACTTGTACAAAGTTTCAAATTTCATATTAAAGAAAAACACAGTAATTATGTTCTCAGTTTCAAAGCCCAATCTTTCTCAACTGTTTCCATCTAAAAACCCAAAATGTACTGTGTAAATGGTTTGACCTTGGGTTTTTGAGAAAAGATCGAATACATAGGCCTGCATTACTAGAATACGGTAGTCCAGATCAAGTTTTCTACGTAATTACTCGTGAGATATGGAGAATTAATTGTGACATTTCCTGAGTAGAGCCTAGTCATTAAAAAGATAAATCTTGCTCATGTAAAATCTTTATTTCCTGTGTAGTCTTTTTAGTGTCTAAAGTCAATATGGATTTTAACGCTTATTCAGTGAGCGTGAATGTGCAACAGTGCATGGTCAATATTTTGATTTGCTATGCCCATGTGAAAACGGTTGCTCTATAATTTTAGCTATTTACACATCCTGTCCCAAGTCAACAGCAGCCGTTACAAGTAATGAGGGGTTTCATGTGACATTACGAAACTACTGAAAGGTGGCTTTGATCAAAGTAGAATTGCCTGTTAGGTAGAGTTTCAGATTTCACTAGGGGTGGGGACTAGAGGGACATCAAGTTTTATAGAAGATCAAGAAATGAATAACTCTAATGAATGGGTTTAATTTTCTGTAAAATTGTTTTGTAAAACTGTAGCTTTTCATCATTTTGGTGTATTCATGAGGATACAAGATTGAAATTTGATAGACATTCATACCTTGTGATTTCACAATGCCAAATTGCAGTTACATAACTAGAGCTGAAACGAATGTCGAAATAATTCGCGATAATGATTAGTAAATAGCAATATTCGACATGGATATCTAGTATTCGAATATTCAGTCACATGTCTATACCGTATGAAATGCTGTGAAACAGAAGTCATACAGTCACTAGACGTTACAATATATACTTTTAAAAAATCTTCTAGAACCAAACTATTAACAAGGTATAACTCGCCACAATCTTTGTTTTCTTATTTCCAGGAACATCACTTGCAATTTTATTTTAGAATTAAACCCCTACCGTCTAGCGCAACTCATTTTCTTATTTTCTTTTAATTTATTTATTTATTTATTTTTATTTTATTTTTTTTTCTAACGATCACGTCCAGAAACTGGCCAATTCTGAGTTTGATTCTATAGTATACAACATGGCTATACCACCTCGGAGCAGAATACGAAAGTCTTTGCTTCTTATTTAAAAATGCTTATGCTCAGTGCTCAATGTATTTTCCATTTTCTTATTAATTTAACGTTTTGCTAAATAATTCTATATTTATCTTAACACAATTGACATGTTGTAATTTAAGTCAATAACTATATCAATATTTTAGGTGCTGAAACATACCAAACTAGCCTGGTGATTTATAAGTGACAGACCTGTAAATATACATGACTACATTTATATGATGTTGACGAATATTCGAATACGAATAGAATAGTAGTCCCGAATATTCGAATTATCGATTTTTGGTATTCGTTTCAGCTCTATACATAACGCTGACTTACAATTATGGCTAGGTGCGAAAATGGTCAATTTTATTTCAATCTCTCTTTAAAATTTTGATATCCTTGAATTAATATGAAATTTAGCCCTTTATAGGTGTAAACATTCAGAAACATTCAATGAGAAATTTATACCCATTACTGATTTCTATTTTGAATTATGAAAAACACAAAGTAGGTGAAGTTTTGAGTATATGGAGATACTCTATGAAAATTGTCCAAAGTGTTAATTTTTAAGACAGTTTTTATTTTAAATTTGTTGCATAAATGACATGGAGTTGAACTGTGAATCAAAACTATTTCCATGCATTTGCAATATTTAGATATAAGTTCAACATGCTTCCATTTGATTGTGGTTCCTACATTATAATGGCAGATGCACTTTTCTGAAACCAGTAAATGTAGAAAAGTAGTGAATTTGCTGTTTAAAGAATACATGTTGTTAATTCAGGATTGCTGCTAGAATTATGATTATATAATCTATTTAATGATAAATTCATACCAATATTCGTGTTATTTATACAGTTTTAAAATTTCTGTCAGAAATAAGGCCAGTTTATACTTTGTCCGTTGAGTAATTAACAGAATTCAATTACCGGTGATGAAGAACTATCTTTTGAAATGGCATTGCCAAGTGTAATGATATAAGTACTGTACAGTATGTGTAAATGGCAGTGGTGATATTATTGCAGAAATTAATGAGTAGAAATATATTCACGATTACCGGTATAGTGTCGAAAAATGACATGTAAAATATTCATTGATGTTATATGATGATGCTAAAATCTACATATGTTAATTTTTTGAAGTATTTTTTTTAGGGCAAATTTTTATTTTCATCACTTTGTTGTTTTTAAATTCATTTTTCTGTTCACGTCATGGTATTCATGCCAGCATAATAGAAAGAGGCACTCGATATTTAAAGCAATTTGACCATTGATTTTCAATCCTCTGCGTATTACGAAATCAGGAAGACCAGCAGCCATGCTGTACTATGATATTATAAGTGGAGTTTGCAGCTTTACATAGTGATGATATTTCCTGATTGGCAGACTCTTCTGCATACAAAGCAGGATTTGGTGTCGTTCAGGTTCTGTGTCACCAAATAGGCACGTCAAGCAATGCGCGCCAAGGTGTGACGGACTCAACCACCATTTTCGGAATGCAATAAAAACATCACTGTGCACATTCAGCAAAGTCTCTGGTGTTTACACCACACCTAAATTTCTTGTTATTGTTTTTATTATGACCCCCACAAACAAAGCTTAGGGGAAGTGTATTGCTGCGGATCATTTTGTCGAAGCTTAGGGGAGGTGTATTGCTGCGGATCGTTTTGTCCATCCGGTGATCCGTATTTATTTGTCCAACATATATCTTTAACACTGATAAACAGATTTGATTTAAAATTTTTGTGTACATCATAAATGAATGATGAAGTTGAGCTCTTTTGATTGAGATTATTTTAACATTAAGGAAGTTGTGGGTATTTTTTTCCATTTTGAGGGTGGGTTAGTGTCATTACCCAAAGTATATCTTAAAATCATTTAAATTCTCTAATGAACACAAATCCACCATTTCCCACAAGTGCGGTAGGGGTGAAGGGGTATTAGTCCCTTTAAGAGAGTTCTAAATACATCACAGGCTACGTATTACGCTAATAAAAATCACAAGGAGAAATATTATGAATATGACCCCTACCTGTGGCTGCCAGTAATTGCACCTAAATTTCATTAATGATTTCTTTATACGTACGCTGTTGTCAAAGTCATTATATGCCGAGTTCTTGCAAAATATTTCTGTTTTATTTGACAAGGTTGTAAGTAAATGTATGAACTTAGTGACAGTGCTAATGGACCAAATCTAGGAACCTGCATCTAACATAATAGGTTGATTTAAATTCATACTTTTGACACAAGATTGAAGGACTACCATTAAATGTATAGATTAGCGATTGACATTTCAATAAACATTAGCGTTCACATAGCGTGATATGGAAGCAATCTCAATTTGATAATTATTAAATATGATAAATCCTTTTTCATATTTATCTTTGAAAGTGCATGATTGCCTGTTTATTATTAAGAACCTTGAAACTCAATATAAATACATTTATACAGAAAAATAAGCTTTACTAGCTGGTAATACTTTTTTTTTTATCTTGTATTAAATTTTTTAAGAAAGAAATGTACCCAAATGGTTTTTTAATAGAAGGTGTTTGACCTTTCTCCGTACTGATGGATTTGCTGAGAAATTGGCTCTATCTGTGTTACATCTACAGATAATTATTCTGAATTTTAAATTTTTCAAATCATTACATTTCTAATATTTTTACTTTTGACATCCTGATTTACCAATAACTATCATAATGATCATCATTTCCTCATGACTGTGGTGCAGTTGTGAACAATGCACGTATGAATTTTGAAAGATATAGTCCGTCTATCAGAACAGCTGGGAATTCCAACAGAAATTCATTTTTGAAAGTTCATGAGTGTATGAATGCAACGCCGTACACCAGTATACTTATCATGAAGCCGTCCATGTAGTACGCAG
>CAJDSM010029868.1:0-53017 GCA_903981925.1 Ostrea lurida
ACATGCTTTTCAACCACTGTAGGTTTTGTAGCTTCTTGTTCTTCATCTGGAAAATCGTCCTGAGGTGTTTCGTCTATTGGTGATAATTTTTCCTCTGTTGTATCACCACCAGTTTCAGAAGATTCATATATTTCATTGTCAGCTATAGCTTTCCCAATCATTGGTAATGCCATAGGAAATTTCCCAACTGCTGAAAGCGGAATCTCTTTGCTTATTGATGAAACTTCATTCATTTCTTTTTCCTCTACAGGTTCAGCTTCAGTGACAATTATTCCAGCAAATGAAATGGTTTCCGCAGTCGGTGTTACTGTTGTTTCAGTGGACACATCATCCCTAGCAAACATTCATCACCTGTTAGAAGCAGTAATTCCTGCTGATCTGTTCTTCAGAGGCACCACCAGTAGCTTCTATTTGATCATCCCTTGTGGAGGTACATGAATCTTGATATTGTACTTCATCGCTCCATTCTTCTTCATAGTAATGTCTTTTTTCCATTATTGATGCCATCACTGTCATTTCATGAATTTTGTCAATCTGTTCATGAGGTTCATGAGGTAATCTATCATCTTGTTCTTCACTTTCATCACTCTGGGAACTATCCGAGTCAACATCTTCTGTAATATCCACTGTTTGCTCAGCAAAACGGACTTCTTTTTTATACTCCTTTCCGAATGCACTTTGCTTTGCACTACACAAACTACTTTTTCGTACGACTACCTCTTCATCCTCCATTTTATCCCTTCTGTAGAATGAACCCAGGTCTATACTTTTCATTGCCCTTACAATCTTCTTTTCGGTTTCATTCTGTTCATATGTTTCTGAAAACTGACGTCTAAATTGATATGCACTTTCCCATGGTATTTTTATATATGTTCCTGAGTTTGCATCAAACACTGTTATTTCACTGGTCTCAGAACTTCTCTCAGAGTCCTCTTCATCTTCTGATGAACCGCGATTTTTCTCAGCAAGCTCAAATAGAAAATCTTTTTCTTCAAGGTCTTCGGGAGATATTTCATCAACTGATTGCATACAATTTCTCATTTCCTTTAGCTTCATCATTGATGTGTCTATAACGAAATTCTCCGGATCACTTTTAAAATCCGGGTACTCATTTTGGAGGTTTGCGGAGGTTTCAATGTGAATTTCTGATGACTGGTCTAGGACTACCTCCTCCTGTATGTTACTGACCTCATAGCTGCACATAAGACATTGTTCATCAATTTCCTGCTGTTCTGTTGAGTCTGTGCTGTCCTTCAACAATTCTTTTTCATATTCTTTTGATGCAATTGAGTGTTCATGATATTCTGATGGAGATGTACCTACAGTAAATGATTCTGGTTTGGATAAAGTGGTTTTGTCTTGTAAATCGGGAGACTCGATTGAGGAACATGGTGAGTGGGCTTCGGTGGGCGAGTCGGTAACAGAGAGAATAGGTTTTTCAGTCTCAAAATGTAAATCTACAACAGGTTTTGGAAATGGTTTAGCAACAACTGGAGAAAATTGTTCCTCCACATCAGTTTCATTCATATTGTTTTCAGTTGCTTCGCAGGCTTCAGCATCTAAATGTATTTCATTAGTCACAATTAGTTGTTCATGGTTGAGTTTGTTAATACTTTTCAATGCAATACACAATAAATGTTAATCACTTTAACTTCCAACATCGCTATCGAAAATCTCATTTTCAAAGTACAATGAAGTTGCATTCTTCATGCCTTATATGAAGGGGGTAGGATCAAGCAAAAAATGAGCTTTATAAGCATTAAATTTTAAAATTACCCAGTGTTTATTGAAAAAAAAAGAAAGCTGTCAATCGTTTGTCTTTATTAAGTCAAAAATCAATTTCTGCTTAGTAGAGGCCAATTACATTTAAAAAGACAAACAAATGACTCAAAGACGTAAACTTTAAAAATAACAAGTACCTTCATCAGACGCATCGTCATCATGCTGTGCTACCTCCGAGCTGGAGGTACTTACTTTATCATCATTTTTATCCTCCTCTATAGCAGCTTTAAGTCATAAAACATATGTTAGTAAGACCATGGAAGTATTAGTGTAAATATTAACTGCAATCATCATGCAAATTAAATTCCACCCCAATTACCTGTAGTAGAGTAATTGTTTAAATTGTACACACAGTCAAACCTCGTTATCTCGAACACTGATATCTCGAATACCATGGAAATGTCGAATTGATTTGGAAGTCCTAATCAGTAATTCTTTACATATTTTAGCCTCGATATCTCGTATCCTCAGATATCTCAAATATTTTTCTCAGTCCCAAGGAGTTCAAGATAACGAGATTTGACTGTACATTTAAAAATAATTTCAAGGATTTTAGGACTATTTTTTTTACCCTTGATATATTAACACTATGCAAATTGTTTCATAGAAAAAGAATTTTTATCTAGATGATTTCTGAAAGAAATCAATTTTGGCCTAATGATAGTAATATATACTAGATACTTAAAAAAGAACAGAAACAAGATTTCAGATAAAAGAGAGCCCTTCTCACCTAGGTCTAAGTGAAGAGACTGATCGCTAGGCTCTTCAGCATACACTTGTTCATAACTAGACGCACGATTGTCTGTCTGTAGGTGAACATCCATTTGCTTTGTGTCAAATCGGTCTCCGATTTCCATTTCACTTGCATCCAAAGACAACCTATTAATCTTTGGATCTAGTGGAACACCTTCATAGACATTTTCATAGCTCGAAAAAACATTCCTTGATTCTGATGACAATTTGTCGATCTGGCGCTGTAGACCAGGCATTGCTGTGGTAACATTTTCTCCTCCAGTTACACTGGCTTCTTTGGGTGGTAAACTCTCAGGCAATTTCTTATTTTCTGCAATGGTGTTGTCCTCTACCGGTGGTGAGCTACTCTCATCTATATAAAATAGTGAAAATACCATTTACCATTGAACATAACAGAACTTGAATCAGAAAATTATGTAAAATTAAAGAGTTGTACATCCCTCATGTTCTAAAATTGGAAGTGTAATGTAGTTATGATTGAGCTTTTTCTACTTTTTGAGTTTTTTAAACTTCCACTTTCTATGAAACATTTATAAAATGATTGTTACATTTAAAACAAGAGGTACTGTGAGCAATACTCGCTCAGAATACCCCCCCCCCCCCCCCCCCACCTCAATCTCCCGAAGGGTATTGTTAACTGTTCAAGAATTTGAAATCATATTGCTACTTCAATGTCCAGCGAGCTTGACTTTTACTTTTAGAACCAAAATTCGATAGGGAACATCTTTGACCCATGGGTAGTTCATTTTTAGGACATGGCGACTCTAGGTGAAAAGTATAATGCTCTCTACAGCCCTAAAATAATATTGCTATTTCATTGTCCAGTGCACTTGACCTTTGACCCTAAATTTGATAAGGAATATCTTCATCCCATGAGGTAGGTCCATATGGATGCTTACTCCTCCTACGCACCTGATCCCACCTCTGGTGTGTCCAGGGGTCCGTGTTTCCCAACTCTTGATTTTGTATTCTATTTGGGACTTATGAGATCGATCACTGTTCGTTATCTTTGCCTTACATGGACTCTAGGTGGATAGGATAACACTTTAGAGCCCGGAAACCATTTTACTACTTCCATGTCCATAAGCTTGACCTTGACCTTTGACCCCAAAATCGATAAGAACAGTATCTTCGTCCTATGGGTAGTCCAAATGACAATATGGTGACTCTATTATATGAATAACACTTCAAGCCCCAACACCATTGCGTCTACAGATGGAGGGACAACCTGATTCCAGTATAACCCCCCCACCCCCACGGTATAATTATTGTATGCCACTACAGCATTGGCCCAACCAATGCTCCACAACCTCAGATAAAGATAAAAGTGTACGTTACATAAGCCTGTAGAAAAATTGTGGGAATTTCAAAATAAATAAAACAGGTACTTTAAATATGAACAGGCAATTCCCAGATATTTCTCTGTAACATTGGTGAGGGATGTACAGTTAAACATTTAACTTGTTCAGACACAGGGAAAAGTTAATCACTATAGAAAATGAACATGCTGTGACAAAATATTGAACACAACTATTGTGCACACTGCACTTTGATCACTACAGACTGAATTTACATTTATCTAGATTCATTCGATGAAAATTCAGCACTTTGCATTCAGGAGCAAGGAACTAATCAACATTAGATCTAAATTAAAATATCAATTTGTTTTCCAATTTACAACCCACCATGTCAATAAAATAATGGGTGAACAAATAGATAGTCATATGGTATAAATTAGCAGGTTTTCAAGAGTGGATGACTTATTTATTCAAAAGCTTTGTATCATAGTTATAGTAGGGGTATAAAATATCATCACCACTGGAAATATTTGGTGATCAACCACCTATTATTATCAACTAGTATTTCCATTGATCTTTTTGGGTTCCCTTTTTTTAATTCCACAAATGTTGATTTTTAAAATTTTTAATTTTGGCAAACATTTGTTTGACAATGAAGCACATACTATAGAGTACACTAGACTTTGGATGAATTTGCAGAAGAAAAAATGTGGGAAATTTCATTCTCCAAAGAAAATCAGAAAGTTGGGACAAATAAATAAACATTTCTACCATCATTAAGGGAATAATACATTGTATTACTATACTGTTTAAAATTACATTTAAAAACTATCAAGTGTATTTGGTATTATTATATTTACAATTTTTTTTTAATTATATAGGGAAATTCAGTAAATTCTTACATTTAATTGCATTGTGTTGTGGTCAGGTCACAACATGGGAAGAAAAACAAATGGCAGCAACTGTTACATTGTTTGATTTTCTGAGATACAGAAATTGTCTTTTGAAATATTGTCATATTTTTAGGTTTGGTTGCAGTAGGAAAACAAATATCTTAATTTAGATCGTAAGAGTACATATAATATCTACCTGAATCATGCGTGACTTGTGATTTCTCATGCAGACAAGTTTCTTTTGCATCTGTGTCGTCTTGGACTTCAACCTCAGTTTCATTTTCCGATGACAGATTGGCAGCACTTTCAATACCTAGCAACTTTGATAAACTTTCTGGGTCATGAGACATGATGAATTCTTGACTTGTTTCCATACTTTTTTCATCAAGGGCATCCTGACTGGTTAATTCATTGCCAATCCCTTCTTCAAGTGTATCCAGATTAGGTGTTTTGGAGAGAATATCATCTTGAAGCATGCTATCTTTTTGTGATATCAAATCGCGAGATATCACAGTTTCTTGGCTATTTTCTTCCAAAGATTCTGTATCATCTAGGCTGATTGACTTATGAACGGTATTTTGTAATTCAATAGTTTTTGTATCTGTGAGACTTGTATGTGAAGGTTCTTGGTTCTCTGATGTGTCGTGTGTTGTCTCGACAACATCTTCTTGTAAACCTAGAGCTTTGGAAAGCATATCCTGATCATGTGACATAACCAAGGTGAATTCTGAAGGAGAAGGTGGGCACTGGGCATCATTTGGGCTTGTTGACAAGGAGTGGCCATCAGTAGTTTTCTCAATGAGATCATCTTTGACTTTCACATTGGATGCTTCATCAAATTTTTTAGTTTGTTCATTATATCTTTGGATACCATCAACAGCATCTTCAAGCTCCTGAAATTCAAATGTTCTTGATCCTTCCATATCTGTGTCAGTTTCTAGGGTGTATGAACTGGGAGATAAAGGTCTTTCGTCTGTTCCACTAGGCGTTCCTGCATCAACTTTGTTCTGTTTGAAGTCTTGGACATCATTCACTATGAATGGCATAGTTTCTTCTTGTGGAGAATCTTCTGTGTGAATAGCAGTGCATTCGGTAGCTTCATAGAACTGAAGCTGGTCGCTCTGCATTTGTTGTTTATCTTGTGAGTCTAGATGGTCTGATGATTCTTTAGATTTCCCAGAAGATCCACTGTCCTGTTGGAAATCACTTGGCGAATCTTGGAATGATGATTCTCGGGGCAAAAGGCCATACCTATCATCTTGCTGCACTTTAATTTCTTTTGACTCATCAATAACAGTAATAAATCTTTCAGTTCGATCTATGTATGTTTCATCTAATTCTCCAATGACGGCATCATCTTCAAAACCAGATTCTTTCATTTCTGTTTCCTTGCTTTCCTCTGCAATACATTGTGTTTCCGACTTCAGTGTTTCAGTAGAACGATCAATGTCCACAACCTTGTGCTCAGTTCGGTCAATCTCTTTTTCCAGTTGATCTAGAATCTGGGATTCACTAAATGTGTCGTATACTGTTTCAAGTTTACCAATGGTCCGCTCAAGTTGTTCAAACTCCAGCAAGTCTGCAGATTTATCCAGTGATGTTGTAATGCTTTGTGTTTGATCTGAGCTGTCAATTTGGTCTGAATATCCCTCAGAATCTGCCATCATAGCACTTGTGTGATCTGAGGTATCCTGGGAAATACTGAGTGCAGACTCTGTCTTGTCTTCTTGAATAGTTTCAGTAGTTTGGAATGGAACATGCTCTTCCTCATCAGGATAATCCTCAAAACCCAAATTTTCAACACCATCAATTACAATAGTCTCAACTGTGTCTTTATCAACCAAGTGTTCAGCAAACTCAGCTGCTTCTTCTGAAATTGTAAAGGATTTGCAAACAGCCATGTCAACATCATCTCCTTCCTCACACATTTCCGTGGTAACATCACACTCATGGACTGCACTCAAACTCTCATCCTTTTTTTCATCAGTCTCATCTTCATATGATTGCAAGAATTCGCCTTCAATCTTATCATTCCTACCAACTACAGTTGCAGCTTCCATGTAAGCATCATCCATTACATAGGCTGAATCAGGTGGTTTCTCAGTGCACATGCCCTGTACATCAGTTTCTGTATTCTTGGTATCATTGTCATCTTCATCAGAAGCCTCCATTTCATCTTGTTCATATTGCTGAAGCTGAAGCTCTTGTAGCTCAGCAGATGCCCCTGCCAAATGACTCGGCTCAAGATAATCATCACTAAGTAGCTTTTCTTTTATTTCTTCTGCACCATTTCTATCTGAAACATAGTCAGTTTCAACTGAAAATTCTACTTTATGGTCTTCAAGTTGCTGTTCTGCTGCAAAGTCACTTTCATCCAAGCCTTGGTCTTTTACCACTGTACAATCCAGAAAATTACTTTCATTGTCTTGTAGTTCTTCTGTAAAGTCATCCGAGACTGAATGAGCAATAAAATCCACTGGTCTTCCTTCCATTTCTTCATCTGCTGTTGAAATAATGTCATGCTCAATTCTTCCTTTAAAAGTCACTGTTGGTTCCTCCCTCACACTGACTTCTTCATCATCATCTTCCACTGTGTCTGTACTCACTTTCCTATAATCAGTAAGATCTTTTGTGGCAAAAGATACACGTCCTTGACGAATTTCTGTTTCATCTGGCTCTCTGTTTTGATCATCAGTTTGATAAAATACATTTGAATCTATGTTGTCGTCAGATAGTTTTTCTGCATATATCGCCTCACTTCGGATGTCTTGAGAAATCGATATCCTTTTCGGTCTTTCTACTAATTCTTCGTCAGAGAGCGAGTTGAAAGATAATTCTTTTTCTGTTACAAACAGAGATTTTCTTTGTTCTGAAGCAGTGTCTCCTTCTATTGAATCTTTTGCTGACTCATCTTTCGAAAAACGTATTTTACCATCGACTTCCCGAATTTCAAAATTTGTTTTAGTTACAGTTTCTGCTTTTATATTGTCTTCAATTATTTCATCTTGCATTTGTTCATCTTGTATCACAGGCTGAATGTACTGGGTTTGACTTGGTAGATCTGATTCTTCAATTTCAGCATCAACTTGGATAAGCTGTGCCTTTTCAATGAGAGTATCCCCAAAAATTTCATTGCATTCAAATGACCTCTCTACTTTCACAGGTGTGACTAGCTCCTCTGCAACAGAATCAGATCTTCCAAATTCACTTTCAGAAATATCTTTGTGACTTTCTTGTCCTGTTTCAGGTAAGGTACTTGTTTCTTTTGGAACTTGCATTTGGGTTTCCTGAATTTCTTTTTCTAGATCCTGAGTACTTGTATCTTCGGTTGGTAAATTTTGGTCATCCTCAGCAACTTGTTTGGATTCCTCCTGAATTTGCTCGGTAGGATGACTTTGAACATATTCAACAGAGAGTTCTGCATCTTGTTCTCTCTCAATTTCACTTTCTTCATCATGTGGTTTTGATAAGGTCTTATCTATAATAGTAAAATCTTTCTCCTTTATACACTCTATCCGTTGTAAATTTTCATCTTCCATGTCTAAAGGCATTGATTCTTCAGTTATTTCCCTTGACATCTCAACCATTTCTTGGTCATATTTCTCCGTTTGCTGCAATTCAACTTCTATCGACTTGTTGTATTCATTTGTTGAAGCATCGTAGTCAACCACAAATTCCTGTGTTGGCGTAGTCAACTCTTGTTCCTGTTCAATTATTTCTGTGTTATAAAAATGGTACTCTGTTCTTGCTACATCAGACTCGTAAGGTTGATCATCTGACAGCTTTTGAGATGAAAGTTGTTCATATTCATGTTTTTCGTGAACAGATGTTTTCAGTTCCTCTTCAGTATCTGTGTCAATAGTATCTAGTGATCGCACTAAATTACTGTCCATAGGTATGCCAATTTTATTTTGTTCTATTGAATAGTCCATAAATTGCTTTGAAATGGTATCTTTTTCTTTGATTTCTTGATCATATTCATATTTCCGGATCTTATACTCTTCAGTGGATGAAATACTTTCAATATCTTCTTCCTCAAGAGAAGCAATGCTCTCTTTCACAATATCTCTGGTTTCCACTGACGACTCAATACCAGTTGATGTTGACTTGACTTCAAGTACTTTATTGTCAAATTGTACAGTTTTTGTTTCACTGCTTTCTTCAAACTTCTCCGGGAGTTGTTTGAATTCTATGGGACTCTCTATGTCGCATGTCTCTGATCGGTCAGCAATTTCAGTTGTATCATCAGAAACATCCTCATCAGACTCAGGTTCGGCATCAAAAATTGGAGCACATGGTAACACTTTTTCTTCTTCAGCTCCAAAATCATGTTGTACAGGCTTAGTTTCAGAATATTCATATGCATTATCTGGGATGTCTATAGCGTCCTCTATTTCATCTTTATCCAAAAGTTCCCAGTCCTCGTCTTCGTCGTCGGTGGGCGACTTTTCAACAGCATCTTTTTCTGCAGTTTCCAGTGTACTTGCTACTAGTTCATATTCATCTTGAGAGTCAACTAAAGTTTTTGTTGAAATTTCTATTTTTGTACCGTGGGTATCAATAGCAGTAATTTCAGGTTTATCCTCCTCCCCCAGTTCTTGTGAGAGTTCTTCTTGTGTGTCAATAACTTGATATTCATCTGTAATGTTGACGTCAACACTACCTTCGCTTTGTATGAGACTGGCAATATGTACTTCATCCATTTCTTTTGAAATCATCTGAGGATCAACTTCTTCCTTCTCTTCTTTTACTTCAATACTTGGAAACTCCTGATCAGTAAAGGGAGTTAGTTCTTCTGATGCACTTGGTTCCTCAGTTTTTGAGCCCAGTTGACTTTCCTGTAGTAAAGTGGGCTGTTCAAGAGATACACCAGGGACTGATTCTTGTATATCTAAATTCAATAATTCCAGTTCATTTTCCTTGTCATCTATGCATTGTTCCTCTGTATGCTGTTCTTCATATGATGCACTTGGTTCCTCAGTTTTTGAGCCCAGTTGCCTTTCCTGTAGTAAAGTGGGCTGTTCAAGAGATACACCAGGGACTGATTCTTGTATATCTAAATTCAATAATTCCAGTTCATTTTCCTTGTCATCTATGCATTGTTCCTCTGTATGCTGTTCTTCATATGATGCACTTGGTTCCTCAGTTTTTGAGTCCAGTTGACTTTCCTGTAGTAAGTGGGCTGTTCAAGAGATACATCAGGGACTGTTTCTTGTTTATCTGCATTCAATAGTTCTAGTTCATTTTTTGTCATCTATGCATTGTTCTCTGTATGCTGTTCTTCATATGATGCCATTGGTTCTCAGTTTTTGAGTCCAGTTGACTTTCCTGTAGTAAAGTGGGCTGTTCAAGAGATACATCAGGACTGTTTCTTGTTTATTCTGCATTCAATAGTTCTAGTTCATTTTCTTTGTCATCTATGCATTGTTCCTCTGTATGCTGTTCTTTAATATGATGCACTTGGTTCCTCAGTTTGAGTCCAGTTGACTTTCTGTGTAAAGTGGGCTGTTCAAGAGATACATCAGGGACTGTTGCATTCATCAGTTCCAGTTCATTTTCTTTGTCGTCTATGCATTGTTCCTCTGCATACTGATCAACATATTGCATTGACGAGGACTCCAAATAGTTTGGCTCAGTAGTTTCCTCTGCTTGCAACACTGATTCTTGATCGTCTGTGCCCTGTAAGAAATTTGACTGTTCACAAATGGGAGAAATGTCTTTTTCTGATATAAAATTTTCTTCCCTTTCCAAACTTTTTATTTCAAAGTCAATGGGTTCTGTTTCATCCGCTCTTTCAGAAGACACATCTGGCTGTATTCCCACTGTTAACACATCTTCGTGTGGAGGTTGCATTTCATCAACATACTGTCTTTCTTGACTAACTCTTAACACAGTTTCATTATCAATATCCTCAGTTGTAGTTGAAAATTGTGGTTCAAGTTCTTTTACATCGAATTCACTAACTTTCTCTGTCAGAACTACTTGTTCCATCAATGTTGCATTCTGTAACTGTGAAACATTTGACTCAATGTCTTCCACTATTCTGGCTACAGGACTTACTGTTTCTATCACAAGGGGTGAAGTTGTATCTTCTGCTACCTCGTATTCCTTAGACAATTCTTTATAACTCAGTTCGTCTGGTTTTTCAATTTCCTTAGCAGAATCTGTAGAGCTAGAAATATCTGGAGGAAATTGTTCGTCTTTTGTAATCATTGCTTCTTCTTGAATGGTAACAGTATCAGAAGCTTGTTCAGTGGATGTTTCTGTATATTGTGCTTCTTCTTGAACTTGATCACTTTCATAGCCTTTACTTGTTTCTTTTACTTTTACAGATTTTTCAACACTCTCTGCACGATGTATTTTTCTCTCAGGGGAGGGCTCATCTATGGAAGATTGGCTATTGATTTTTTCGAAAATTTCAACCATGCGATGCACTTGAACAGGTTTTGTATCATCATGCACAAGTTCATCTACATTGTCTTCTTGTTTTGAATCCCCAGAATCAATTTTTTCAACTATAATAACTTCCTTCTCCGCAAAATATGTAGCTGACTGATCATCCGAACTTGAAGTCGAAATGCCTTTTTCTGTTGACACACCGGCGCTAGATTTTTCAATTTCGTCAGAGTGAGAGGACTGTATTTGAGAATCTTTCTCAAACATGTGCACAATCTCAGCCACACTCTTTTTTTCTTGTTCTACTTCCACGAAAGTTTCTATATGTTCCATCACAATTCCGTAAGAAATGCAGCATTAAAAGATTTACAGAGATGTGTTAGACAGAAAGATAGTTAGAATGAATAAAGTGTTTATAATATGTTTCAAACTCTGTGCTAACTTTCTAGGAATTAATATGTGGCTGCTTTATCCTGAAGAAATCTAGTATGCTGTAAAACAATGTGCATGTTATTATCTTATATTGAGTATCTGTAGCAAATGCATTCAAATGAGTATTTTAGATTCAAATGGCATATATTTCTGTATTATTCAAAACCGAAATATTTTTCTCCAAACCACTTGCACAATATTTGAAATATCTTGGAGCATGAAGCAAGATAAATCGCCATCTTTACGATCACAAATAATTTTGATTTTGGCATTTTCACACCCTGAATCTAAAATAATCACGAAGTCCAGTGTTGACAAAATCCATGCAGGAACGACAAGTCACATTTCTGACATGGTGATATGGTAGACTACAACTCGGATCAGTTCTGGAGGACAGGACAGATGTACATTCTATTCAGGTTTCTGAAAGGTGACCTACTGATTAGAAGACAATCACAACAATTAATCAAACGGAATGAACGTTCTACCTGAGTCTTCAAAGTCATTCTCATCAATCCACAGCTCGGTGTCATCTAAAAATCAGGGTCAAATCAATTTTATTAATTGTCTTCAGAATTGTACTACATGAAAAATAATTGGAATGCGATGAATTTTGGGTATTTTTTAAATACAACATATAATAATATTCACCAATAAAGATGGTTACTCCTGAAAATTGAACAACTTTTGCTAGTTTTTCTTACTGCATGTTCAGAATTTTAAAGCAACATTCAGTTGATATAGAGAGATATTATGAAAATTCTCTATTTATGACTGTTTCAATGAGGAAATTAAACGAAGCTATACCGGTATGATTTGATTGAACCAAGTTATATTTTGAGTGCAAAGAGGTGAAACTCAATTCAATCCACTCATTAAATAAATATATAAACCCTGAATATGTAATTTGTCTTTGATGTACATAATAATGGTATAATTTGCCAAAAAAAAACCAAAAAAATAAAAAAAAATTGAAACTATCATTCTCAGGAGCAAGCATCCTTAAAATCACATTCTAAATATAAATGCATTGAAGCTAAAATCATTCTTCACAACCCGACCTCTATAAAATTCAAGATCGGGTTATGACCTGAAGAAATGATTTTAAGCTGGAAATACTTCCTTATATATTCTAGAGATCTTTTCAAGTGCAAAAAACAACAAACTACTTGAAATGTAAACGACTATCAATATCAAATCAACATCTATTGAACATGCAGAATAGAACGATGTTAGTGATCACCTGCAAATCAAATCTCACACAAAATCTATGATAAACATGCTTGAATTGAAATTACTATACTAAATAAAGGAACTGATGCATGAACACCGATGAAAAACTTCCTTTTCCTTTATATTCCTTTGGCGAAATATACAAGAAAACAACCCTACTTTCAACAGTTCAAAGGCCTGCTCAAGATTCTTATAGGAGAGACTTGACATTTATATTATTATTGACAACATCAAATATGCGATTATCACAGGACAATCATCACTCCACTGAGAAAACTACCCCATCTTTCTAACCTGGAGGGGACCTATATCCAAAGTAAGCCAAATGGTCGTCGCCTTCACTCGCAGGTTTAGAATTGTCTTCGGTAATAGTTATTACTGGCGTATTACCCTCCAAACCAACTGAAATTCAAAACAGGCATCTACAAAAGTGTGTGTGTAACATTACGTCATTCCAACCTTGAATTACGTCACTCCAACCCTGAATGACGTCATTCTAACCCCTGATTAGTCAACAGACTGGTGTTTAGGTCATAGGACGTAGCCGAGGTGATTAATTTTATAATCGGCACATAACGATTTTAAAGTTTTTTGTACTACGGGGGGACCGGCTAAATAAAATCAGTTACAGTCATAATCCATGCTATGTAGTTAAACACGCAGGATACCGAAAATAAATATATCTCAAAACTACTACATGCACATTACGATCACTGCACACTACCTTTTTTTTCATCACGCTACACAGTAAACGGAACTGTTAATACATTAATTTGATAGGGTTGGGGGTGAACTGACTGATGGAGTCTGCATTCGTCATAGAAAGCTACCTTCATCATCGTATTCAGTGGAGTCACTGATCACATCAGGTTGTCCGGGGTCGTACGTAACTTTTTTCACGACTCGTTTTACAAGTCCTGTTTCCTCTAACTCTCTAGGCTCACCGTCTGGGCAAAGACAGTATCAATCGTAAACAAGTGTGATGTTCATCTTTTCACATATAAATGAAAAGCAATGAAATCAGCAAATTATACTTTAACAGGAGTGAAAAATAGTATAATAGCTAGCATACTTATCAAATAATCTTTACTGTCAGAGGCATGCATTGTCATAGAGAAAACTGCTCATGCGTATGAGTTCTAATTGTGCATCAGAAGTATACACTTATATAAGAGAAATACACGTTAAACACAGCTTACAATAAGTACTAACCTTTTATCTCTTGTCGAGATGACTCGCTGACATATCACTGACAATATTTACCTTTCCTTTGTAGTGCCTTCCTTAACGAAAGGTTACCCCTTACCTGTTGTGTAGCTGCCAGACGTAAATGTTTGTTTGATAACTTGTCTAGTGGTGACTGTAGTTCCACTCTGGTAATCACCCTGTACTATATCCAAGTCGTCCACATTAATCTCTTCATCATTTTCATCATCCTCATCTTCGCTTGATTCACTGGAGCTCGAGCTGGAATCACCTTCCACGAAAGCCGATTCTGTACCAGGAATGATGGCCTCGATTTCATACTCATCTTCCTGCAAGTTTCCAGAATCATCGAAAGATTGGTGGAAAGTCTTCACGTTACTGACCATCCTGTTCATCACCATCCTCTTCTTCACCACTACTCCATCATCTCTCTTCACCTCTACCTCCTCAACCTGAGTAACTGGCTTTGCAGGCTCTTCAAAAACTTCAATGACATCCTCTTTTGCTTTTCCGGGTACTGCTATTTCACCTTCGAAAATATTCTCCTCTTCGCCACTCTCCGAAATCAAGGTTCTCTTTAAATGCTTTATTGACTGGCGACGAGTACGACTAACTCGATGAACAGTCCCATCCTCTAGCACTTCTTCGTCTTCCTCGTATTTCACATCCTCCTTTTCAGGACCCTCTTCCTCTACTAGTTCCATGCATTCTTGTTCTCCACTTTCGCCTTTCCCTGAGTCTCCAGACTTAAATCGCTTACGTTTAACCTTCGACCCATCTGGCAAAACTTGTTCGGTGGTAGATTCTTCTTCTTCTACAAGTTCACTTTCAATGACTGGAATGCAAGATTGACATCCCAACAATGAGCATGCAATTATTGAATGCTGAAATAATGTGTGCGTTTATTTATAGAAAAAGCAGAAATCAAAATTGTTAAAAAGAGAGTAAAACTAGAACAGAAATAATAAACCAATCATCAAGCTAGAATGTTCGAGTATGAAATGACGCAAAACTAATTCACGATACACAGCAACAAGTTCTACAGTGTTTGTTCCTATATACCTCCATAATGCACTTCGTCCAAGCATTGAAGCAGGAATCGGATAATCTTCATAAATTACTAAGTGCTAGAGTATATTTGTATATAATTTTTTAAAAATTACGTTTTGCTGTCTACATGACAAGGCATTTGCCTGTAAAAGAATGAATAGTCTTTCAAAGAAGTCGTCTTGCATCAGAATGGATTGCATCATTTCAACTTTCGCTTTTAATCAAATAATTAAAGTTTTATAACTTTTTAACAAACTCAAATTTAATTGAATAAGTTTTTGTGAATTTGCATAAGTCTACTGATATCCATACTCACATATGCCGCATTGGTTGTTTATGTCTATTTCCATTGTAACAGGTCATAAGCAAAACTACATTTATTCTAAAATTCTGTTTACAGGGGATTTTAATATTGTGTAGTTGTAATATGAAAATAAATTATTGGACAGGTGCTTGAGGTTTAATACCACAATTTAATTTCGATCCATTAAAACATTTGACTGCCATCGGGCATAAGCTTGGACAAGATGTTCCTGTGACCCTTCATTCACTCCTCATCAGTGTGTGTACTCTATTCTGTACAATCTATGTGTCGAGAAAATTCATTCGAGATCCTCCATTCCCCTACCTGATTTATTAGGATTATCATTTACCAGTATTATAGTTTCTAGTGTTTCACTAGTACTTTGCGCATCTAGAACTCATATATCGACAGTATGTGTACATTTTGTCTTGTACGATGCATTCCATGTGCTATGTTTTCCTCATCAACAGACTTTATGTTTCGCAAGTTGAAATAGTCTGCTCCAAATTCTCGCTCCCCCCAATTTCCTTCATGCATTTTGTACAGACAACTCTGCTTTATATTTCCAGTGAATATAATTCAATACCTGATTGCTGGTCATCATACTTCATTTTGGAGTTCTAGATCTCGTTAAAGGTGTTACTTTAAAAACAATGACCTACTTATGCACCCTAATTATTTTTCTTAATTGTCATGTTTAACATAAATGCAAGAGTTTAAAAGGGAATCTGTATCTTTTCATTGTAAGAGTTTACAAAGGGAATCGTGGTCTCGATACTTGACATGGCATCTGTGTGTGGATCTGTGTGGGTTACAGGTGAGAACTGATTCATTTGGTGGACAATTAAATCATACCAATATCATTTCATGCTCATGCACTCAGCTCTACTACTGACCATTTACTAATTTTGTTTCTTTAAGAGTAGTGATGGTTAAGTCCTACACAATCACTTCTCATTCATTCAGAATTGTTTACCTTCTTGTTGTTGCAGTGATGACATTCGTTTCAAACGTTTTACAGTATTATTGAACGGAACACCATCCACTGAATCTGTTACTTCAGGTGAGGCTGACAATTCTCCTTGTGGGTCACCTCTGCTTCCTTCAGCCTGTGGTCGGACTTGTGTCTGCTCCTTTGGTGGGACCTCTTCATAACGCTCAGTTCTTTCAATCGAGCCTTCTCTAAAACCCTCCCGATGTTTCTTCTCGTCATCTTCATCACTACTACTAGACGAGGATGAATCTTGTTCTTTGGGAGGGGCTGGGGCCTGAGCTATTTGTGCCTCTACTTCCGAGTCTGCCATCGGCCTGATGTCCTCCCCAGCATCCTTGACATTATCAGGCAGCATTTTCAGTCCTTCATCAATTGTACTTTGTGCAGTCAGCACAGGTTTGTATACCTTAATAGGTACAGAGTCACTGTCTTTGTCATCCTGAGGTGCACCTTTCTCTCCTTTCACCTCCGTAGTGGGCTTTTCTACGAACTGAAATTCTTCCGTCCTGTCAATTTTTGGTGTACTGGGAGTAGGGGATTGAACATCAGTGGATTCGGATGCAGTTTTCATGGAAGGCGTCTGTTTGGTTTCATCTTCTGATGATGAAGAAGATGACGAGGAACTTGAGGGCTCTTCTCTGAAATGCACATGACTAGTCTTAGGTTCACGGCCACTGGCATCATGTAAAGACGACTTAGGGACGACGGGTTCTTTCTCAAGACTCTCTTCCTCCAAACTTCCATCCACGTTATCCTCTACATCAGAGAGGGAAGAGGAAGACAATGAGTCTGTCCTCTTCCTTTTCCTCTCGCCCGAAATTTGTCTAGCAACGACTGGCTTATTACTCTCCGATGATGGAGCTGTTGATGGTAGAGGTTCGATATTGAATTCGCCTTCTGTGTCTGAAGTTGCCGAAGACGAAACGTCCGACTCATTACCACTTTTTTCTGTCCTTTCTTTTTCAAACAGGTCAGATTTCAAACTTTCCACAAGCTTTTCCATATCTGGCTCCTTTTGGTCAGATACAAATGGCAAACCAGTGTCAACATCAGACTCTCCAACTGGCACTGTTGTTTGTCTAGCAGCAGACTCAGTGGTCTGCACTTTCTGTGAATCAACAACTTCCCTGACCGTCTCTGAAAATTGAAGGTGCAACAACATTTAACATACGGGTGATGAGATGGTTAATGGTCAGTTGCTATATGGGATGCAGCTAGCCAAGTGAGAAGCAGACGTACACTCTGCGATAGCCTGGAACAGCACACAGTTAGTACAGACTCCCAACGTTAGGTCGACATAAATAGGAATGATAATGATGAGGGTTAGAGCTACATGATCCCTATTAATGTATGATATGACCCCGATTGATGGATAGTGAAACTCGCCTAATCGGACATGCTCCAAGATACAAATTTGAGTTGAATTAGATAGGTACGTGTCAGACAGCACAGTGTAAATGATATGGGGGGAAAAAAAAGGATAAGTTAGGAACAAGGTCAGAACTCATTGTTTGAAATGGAATACACAGGAATTTTGAAAGACATTCCTGATACCATTTCTCAACCACGTAACTATAGGAACAAAAGGAAAGTAGCTTGTTGGAAATTTCAAGGAAATCTATCAGGCGGAACAAACAACCTCTACGAAAACAATGGTCTACGTCATGCAGGTCAATCGAAGTGACAATTTCTATAGACATGTAGTGAATCGAGGAAAGATGCCATGCCAAAAGTCACTTCTTCCCGAAGGAAGGAATCTAAAGATTCTTACAACAGACATTTTGTTATTTTATATTGTTATCCATATATGTATGATATTATTCAATGTGTTTATGTGATATTTTGACAAACGAAAAATGAATTGTAATGATCCAGTGCAAGAGAGAAAAAAAATTTCAAACTCAAATTAAATCTAGCAACATGCAAAAACAGGTGAAAAACCAAAAAGTGAAATATATAAAAGAACAGCAATTGACAAAATTTTGCTCTTTGATATTTAATGGATTTTTAAATTGTGACAGACATTTTAAGGCTGGAGAAATCACAGATTGTGGGAGAACCAACAAACAAACGAATTCCAAATTCTAATCAAATAATCTCAACCTTGGAATTGCAACAAATGGCTAAAAAGAGGCAAATTTTGGGTAAAACACTACGATTAACTAGAAAAATAAAAATACAAAAGAATATTGCAGCTATTCGGTATATGTTCAGGATTTCTTTTCACTTGAAACTTTACATTTTAATGTTTTTTTGAAAAATGCCTGTTTCAAAAATGATAAAAGCTCTGCAAGATATGTAATATATATAAATATTGGCACCATACTTGTTTTGGGAAGATACAAGCGACAATGGTTATCTAAGATATTCTCTAAAGTGTTAGGCCATCGACCATGCAATGAGAAAAGAAATTTCCAAACTCCCTCTAAATTTAGTTATATACAGACATTTTCTCCAACACAGCTGCATATACAATTTCACACACAAAAAAAAATAACACTAACAAATAGCAATGGAATGATTATACAAGTGCAGCAGAAAAAAACCCAACAAAATTCAAACAAACACACAGAACAAAGGAGACTGTGTTTTTGTGTTTGGTGTGTGGCAATGTGGTAGTGATTACGGCCCTGGTACACTTATTGTTGTAAGATCTAGAACTCCAAACTGTTCAATATCAAACGCATCTTGTGATTTCACCAGCACAAAGACAAACTTTTGTCCAAGTTACACTTTCATTTTTTCTTTTCCAAATACTCTTGAGCAATACCTTGTCAACCATGGTGAAGCAAACGACTTGAAAACAAAGAAAGTCAAAAACAAGCTCTTCTTTTTATTACTCACTAAATCCAAATTTTATTGCATCACGACATTAGTGCAATTAAGCATTTCTGACAAAAGTTGGTGAACATAAATTGAAAAAAGATAAATGAATTCTCCATAAGAAAGCAGAATAGCAAAGTATGAAATCTTTCTCAAGCATGCATAAATAGCCAATTTTATATGATTCCACATAACTGGACAAAGTTGTAATATATAAATAGTCATAACAATAGAACATAACAGCTTTCAACCGCTACAACCTTCAAGCATTTAATATCTAGTCTGCATAAAAAATGTATATATATATATATATCTAAATGTATAAACGTGTAGCTGCGCGCATTAACAATATCTATAAAGAGTTCAAAAAATTATAAATAAAACGAAGAACATATTCTGAGATTCCTGAAGGTTTGATTGCCAAAACCTACTGCTGAAGGTTGTAAGATTAGTTGAAATATGTTGCAACTACATAGAGAAAAGGGAGGTAACTGTCTATTTACCTCCCTCAAAATGTTATCTATTAGTAATGACTTATATATCATATATATAATATTCATTAACTTGGATAATATTGGTAGAGTTATGAACATTTTCTTTTGTAAAGAGAAGAGATTTCAAATGTAGCAAATTGCTGGCTATATATTGTACACTCTAAGGTAGCAGGCTACATTTAGCTAGTAATCCACAAACCAACTACATTTCTTTCGAAAAATCTAAAACATTTCATATACCTATAAATATAAAATTAAAGTATGGCTAATATCCTTCCTAAATATTACTAAGGCATTAAATTCAAAACTTGTGATCTTCTTTTTGGAAACTTTTTTTCGTCATGGAATATTTTCACTAAAAATTCCTGAGTGTGAACTGTCCGTACATTTGAAACATCTTGACATCCGAAATTCGAAACATGTAAACGGTACAGAAAAGCACCATTTCAAATTCTGTGATTCCTTTTTTCAATGAGAGGGACCAAAAAAAAGATGCTTTTCTGCCAACCATGCATTGTGTTTGAAGCAGCTGATGCTATATAACAATCCAATCTTAAGATTTACCGAATATATAAGAACGAAAAAGTTAAGGGGAAGATCTTGCGGGAATTTGAAATGGTGTCATTTCTCTTGCAATCTGTGACAAGAATATAATCATATTGGTTGTCTATGCATAATAGACAGAAGACGTAGTCTGCACCCACAATACTATGACAAGTTACACACCCGTTTCCCCTGGGTGTTCAGTGCGTTCTTCAGCGCTCGAAAGTCTAGCTGCCAGCTCGTCAACTGCGGCTTGTTGAGCTCTAATTTCCTCTGAAAGATCACAAAAAACGACACAATCAAATGGCATGTAAATACTGACAATTTAAAGTTTTGGACAAAAACACAGTTACTGATTGTAAAATTTACAGAACACCTGCAAAATAACTTCAACCTTTATGTTAAAATACGAACAAGTGATGGAATGTTACGAGATAATGTTTAACAATGCAGTTCTTGCTACAAAAAACCAAGAGGTAATTTAAGGTAAAAAGTATATACAGTGTGCCAGTATTCCCTAGTAGGTAACTGCTAACAATTGAAAGCTAAATACATGTACTGAGGATACATATTTAAAAAGTACTCAAGAAGATATACATTGAGAAACATGCAGTTTTACATACACATGCAGTGAGACCGTGAATGAAATGACAGACAGAAGAGATATGAGAGTGCCAAGTCCTCGGAATTCAGTAGACGATTATATATCGAGAATTTGCACCAAGAAGGCGCAAGGAAGAAATTATCACTAGAGGAAAAAAATTATCAAACTAAAACCTGAAAAAGTTTATAACAAAGACTGAATTTGCAAATAAAAATTGGCAAAAAAGCTTGCAAGGAGGAAACTGAAGCAGTTTCCACCAGAAGTGTTTGGAGGAAAACTCTGCGATAAAACACTGAAAGCCTCCACACAATATGTGGAATACCTCCTAAAACTTCAAATTTTTCGGTTTGACCTTCAGGAGTAATGATGGTAGTTTTGCGAATGGTCCTCCATACAATACCATCATCGGACTCCTGAAAGGTCTCCTCGATAATCGTCTCCTCTGTTTCCACTTCCTCCTCCTCATCTTCCTCATTTTCTTCTTGAAGAGAATGTTCAACAGCATCCTCAATTTCATGAACCAGTTTTCCTTGTTCTACGTATGAGTATCAAAGGCAAGGTAAGTCACTTTGAAATTGTAAGCTTGAAATGCTAATAGCAATGTCTTCCTCAAATTTTTTGCCTATGGTGAAAACTGAATGTGCATGTCGGATAAATCATACGACTGAATCTGGTAGCCAAAGGAGATATTAGAACAATATAGTTCTGTAACTCTTTAACAAAGGTCAGCAACAAACTACCACAAGTCGGTGTGTGGGAATTTTGAATTCCCTCAGTGACATGATGTCCCTTGAATACCTATATAGCATGTGTATAAAAGCAGTGAAGATGTTTCAGCTATCACGGCCAATCATATCTTCCAAACTACTCTGAAAAGACATTACCCCTGTTATCTAAAACGGCCTTTGTAGAAAACCCTAGAAGAGCTTTGGTAGGTGATTATAAAAAGGTAGGTAACCCTAAAAATACTTTGATATGGGTAATAATCACGAGTTCCTACTTTTTTATATGCCCATCAATGACAAGATGTAAGATGGTATGGCATCGCCCGTCTGTCTGTCCAGGCCTTGTAGGCAGGATGCAGACCAAACTGAAAGCTCCAGGATCATACAACTTGGTATATTTGATCATCATGATGAGATAAAGATGCCTAATGTTTTCCAAGGTCAGAGGTCCATGTCAAAGTTTCACCAAGTAGGAAAACCTTATTGGCAGGTCATACATACTGAACCTAAGTTCCAGATTTTACAACTTGGTACATTTGATCACCATGATGAAAGGAAGATGTGTATTGCTTTTCAAGGTCAGTGGTCAAAGGTCAAGGTCGTAGTATCAGTATATGAAACCTTTGTAGCAGAATACAAACTGAACTATTGAGGCTAGGACTGTCAAACTCAATACATATATGCCTTATGCCAAGTGGAGGAAGGTCAAGGTCATGGTGGTAAAATACAGATTGAATCATAGGGGCTAGGACTCTCAAACTTGATATATAATAATACATACACCTTATGCAAAGTGGAGAATACCTACTGTTTTTCAACGAGCATAAGAGTGAATAGCACAGAATGGACAGCTCTAACTTTACTAAAATATGAATCCAACTAAAATACGATTTCCTTCATCAAAATTTATGGGTGTATCATGCCATGGTGGCATTGCTGTTGTTACAGCCAAGGCTGAATTTTAATGAATGAAGGATTTATGAGTGCTGGCATATAGCCACTGATGCCAAATTATCTCATGCCCATGCATGCAACTAATACAACTGTCTATCTTAGTCTGTCAGTAGCATCCACTAATAATCTTCACAAAAATATTTCTAGTCCTTGCATCTATCATTTCTTAACTATAATAACAAAGCATCTTCAATTAAAAACCCAGACTGCACACAGTCAACACACACAGCAAGATATTGTTTGTGAATAATGCACACACATTTCAATTTTCTATGTCTAATAACAAGCAATAAGACTGCGATTCTATTTCAATACAGACCTACTGGTATGTTAAAATCTACAGCTAATTCTTAAAGAGTCTAAAGAGTTCATTAATCTGTGAAAATTGAAGCTTTGGTTTAGTAGTGAGTAATTTAAGTCTGCTTCATATTTCATACAGCGACGGTTATAATTGAGTTAATAATAAAGAAGTCTGAGATCAGACGTATCAGAAGTACAGTATATAAATGTTAGAACTACATAGACTAACACCACTTCACCCTATACGATGTAGTAGAATACAGTGGTAACTAGAACTAAATACCAAATTTCAGAGAAACAACAGAGGCATCAGTGTCTGCCCTTTTCCTGCACCAGGATATCATTCTTTTGCTTTGTTCAAACCTGATAAATTTCTTTGAAGAAAACCCAAACATATGTTTTTCTGATACTAAATCTTATAATTGTGCATGTCATATCTGATTTTTATATTCTTTTTTGCTACAATGCAAAAAGAAAAAGATAATTTTGAAAATGTGTTGCACACCACAAAAAACTCTCCTTCTGTAGCCAAATAGATTTCAATTATTAATTTTTTTTTTTAAATCCCATAAAAAATTCTATTTATACTCTATGTGTGTATGTATGTGATATATACATGTGTGTATGTACAATTGTTCTGCTTTAATATTAAAGGCAAGGCTTAGTCGTGACTGATTGTCATGCTAGGTGCAGCGGAACCAGGCAGACACGATTAGTGTGTATACACATTAGAGTACCTGCTACAAACTCTCCCTCTACAGGGCTGGGGGGTGGTGTTTTAGTTCCCTCCTCATCTGTAAACATTCAATAGTGGACAAATGCACAACATATTCTAGCTGTCACCAATTAGTTTTCACTATGAATCCAAATAATACAAAAACCACATAGGACATTTTCTAAACACTAGAATACTTATGATGTACACATTTGTACAGTAAGTTGGATACTTTTTTTCAAAAAAAAAAAAAAGGTTTCTCTGTGAGAAAAAAAAAATATGCATTCAATTTTGGGGGACAATCTTTAATCTAAAAATTCCATCTCATCAATTGCACATATTACATATTTTCTCTTGAGTAACCCTTCATCAATGAACAAGTGCACTATGTATATATATATATATTGAACAAGATACAACAATATTCCAAATGTGCTATCACTAATTAAATATGCATGTACTATGTGATTTTCTAATGAAGAATAAGTTTTTAAACCCCATGCTGTTCACTGAATCTAAAACCAAAACCATATGCTAAAAATAGCATGTTGTCAAGTGAATACAGGACCAAGCCCAGCCAATGTACAAGGGAGTTTCCATGTCGACGAATCCTTTTTCAATATCTTAAAAAATGATTTTTCATATTTCACATCCCTTTTGCCCATGATAGTGAAACTATAAGACTGCAAATTTGTGTTTAAAAACATTATTTTTATTTATTTTTTGAAAACCACCATTCCTATCAACTAAGAAGTTTTGGTCCCACCTAGAGGAATACATATAACATAAGAGTCAGTACACCTGTTGGCAGCATCCAAGGGAAATATGTTTTTGATTCAAGGACCAAACTGTTGTCCCAAGGCCAAAGGATAAAGCAGAGTTTAACAAAACACAGTGTTCAAGGACAGATCCTATCCTCTCCCTATTTATAATTGATTGTTGTACTTCGTTTTGCACCGATGCAGAGAGCACAAGCACATAGAGAGCATTCCCCACCCTTAACAGAAATCACTGATAATTTCTGAACACTAATGTGATGTGATGTGAACTGGACTAATTTCTACTTGAACTTGACCATCTAATTAAAAGTAAGTGAGATGTTCAATATCATTCAACACATCTATTTTATAATTTAGATTCTAGCGTGAATATCTGTCAGATAATTCACAGCTTAAGGAGGACTAGCTAACACACATGAGAAATCTGATAGAGATATAGATGGAAGAGGATAAGCACAATAATATTTTGAAATTGAAAACTCTTAAATTTATCTTAATTAGTTAAAAAATGCTGATTTAGGGAAATTAATCTGAACACCCCCCCCCCCAAAAAAAAACCCTGCTAGATTTGAACGCATGAACAACAGATTAGCATCCAATACCTTGGTTTTACCCAAACAGGTATTTTGCATTTTAAGTTCTTAATCAGAAGGAAGAAATCAATGTGAAACCCCCCTAATACACATAATTATATTGTGGGTAATATTGTACATTGGCAGGGTTCAAGTCCTTGTCCTAGTATAGAAAGATTGATAGTAAAATTCTCTCTCTTGATGCAACAAGCCAATTGATTAAGATCATGCACAAGACAAATACAACAGCTGGCTACACGCAGTCACGACGTACCTTCCGTGGGCTCTTGTGCGGGGGGAGCGGCCCGGACGGGGGCCATCTGCTGGCCAAGCTCCTCCACCTTCGCAATAATCTCATCAGATTTGGGGCGGTCTTGTTTGGTGGAGGTTAATTCTTCCTCAGTAATAGTTTGTGATTCTTCCATATCTATGTTATATAAATAAAATTGTTAAATCTGCCACTGGACTTTGATATATCAGATAATTCACTCATTTTCCTTCCTGTAACAAGGACAAAATTGCTTTCTTCATCAAAAAAATTCTCTAGCTTAATATTCTTATTCAAAAATAATAATTACATAAAAACTTTGTATCCATTCAATATAAATCACTGATGAATGAATATTACACAACCAGCATGCTAATTGCATATACATGATATTTGATTATTTACATTCATATATTTTCAAAGATGCAAGAAATTATTCGGAAAATTCTTAGTAATAGGAATGATTGAGATACAATGTTAAGTAAGAGTCCATATATATTTTAAGTTGATTTTTATAAACAATAAAATCATTCACTTTGGTGGAATATGATTTTCCCCATGTTTTTGACATGTGGTATGCATTGGAAATACCAACTCATTGGAATCTATGAACAAGAAAAACTGGACTAGACAGCTCGTCAGCCATGGTATAAGTGTGAACATGCTTACAGTGGACTTTTGGTATAACGAGCTCGGATATAACGAGATACTGCATATAACAAGAAAAAAATTGTGTCCTGGCCAATTTCCTTTATATTTCTATTAGAAATATTCCTGTTATAATGAGATCAGTTACAGTGAGATTTCGCTTACAAAGAGGTAATATTGAACCCCTTCTACAGAAAGCGTCCTTAGGTCTTTATCAGGAAGATAATGGTACAACAAAGGAGTCTCCTAAACACAAGTTCATTTAATTAACTTAAAAATCGCAAATTGAGTTGTTTCCAAAGTCCTCATGTAACTTCACACCAATGTCTTCACTTTCAACAATGACTTCATGCAAAAGAAAGCCGATTTCATTGGGGGGGAAATTGTGAATCTTGATACAACGAATGACGGTTGTAACAAGATATTTTTCATTCCCCATCCACCTCGTTATACCTGGAGTCAACTGTATATTTCTTACTCCACAAAATGAATGATTCTACAGCATGTGAAATATTTGAGTGTTTTGCAATCTCATCGTGGTACTCAATATTCATAAATTTAATCAAACTTTAAGCTTATACATTTAACATTTACATGCAATACAAGTATTTCAGCCCTCCAAGGCAATAGGGCCATGCTGTCAATATTTCTGGTTTAGTTTTATGATGCATTTTCCAGTGTGCGAAATTAACCTTTCTGTACTATAGACAGTCACAACTGGTCTCACCTATAGACTTGACTGATTTACTATAGACCAACAACAAAATAATAAAATTCTTCATGTTTATTGTATTTCATTTTTACCACCAACATTTGATCATTTCCTTTCACTTTGCTCAGTATTACATTCTATGTCATTTTCTGTTCCACCCCACATACTTGGGCATCCCATAAACATTTGTCACCATCTGATTTAGTCCTGGCTTTAACAAGTGTAAAGAACTTGATAGCTGCAATCACTCAATAGAAAAGTTGATTGTACATATTTTTTTCCCTATACACCGAATGCAATTTCTATAGATATTTCCCTATCAGTCTATTGCTAATTTCACACACTGCGGTTTTGAGATGAACAAAATGATGAAACAACAGAACAATGGCCATCAATCATGCAATATCACAACAGAAAATGCCGAAACCTCCAAAGATCATTTGATGCTGTCAAACAATGACACAATGTATCTGATATTGTGTTACATAGAACTTATTAAGATGCAAGATTAATAATGATGACAACAGGGCAAGGAAATGATGGGCTAGATAACGATTAGTAAAATTAGTGGTAATATACAACACCCACGAGCCACACGCCAGTGCCAAATCTACCTGCACTGCGCTCGGTCTGCTCTTGTCTTTCCTTAAACTCATTGTATTTATCCAATTTGTCAATTAAATCGTAGAAGTCATCTCTGGTTTTCTCGAGCGTTTCTGGGTCCTTATCCAGAGCCCGACGCTCACTGATCTCGGCGACCAGGACGTCGTCTTTAAAGTGAGACCGAGCGGAATCTAGCAGAAACAAGCAAATCCTTGTATGTTTAAAGCAGGACATTTATATATAACTTTCGTCTACTGTGGACACTCAATTCAAAGCAGCCTTTTGCAGCCAACAATTAAATAATATACAACTATACTTCTTATAAATGGGAAGCCACATTACATATTTTCATTTGAGATTAATATCAAAATTCATTTTACAATAATTGCGAGACAAAAAGTATGGCATTCAAACAAACTAAATAGACTGCAGCACTCTAGGTAGGATTTCAAATTAATATATATTTATGAAAACAATATGTTCTTTCGGTCAAATTAAATGACCTCATCATATCTGAAAACATTTATAGCTAAACTTAGTACAAGCTGTAAAAACAACTAAAGCTCTCCAAGAAAAGCCTTGAAAATAGATCAAGAATTCTTCAGCATAGAATCACACTGACCTACTGCACAAAATTTAAAAGCATAATAGCATGTGTCTGAGTCATAGATCTTGACTATAATTTTCTCAGTTATCGTCATGAGAGTCTCTCCTCCTTCTGTTATAATCAAGATCCATTAATGTTTTTAAAAATATATCCCAAACTATTTTTACCTTCTTCATAAGCCTGGGGTGCTGGACGTCCCTCACTAGAAGGTGATTCTGCTGCAGACTCGGAATCCTTTAAACAAGAGCAATACTGCTATAAGATCAACTTATAGAAAGTGTTTCAGTGCAAAACTATTATTCTTAACATCATAATTAATTCATTAAATCAGCATGACCTTCATTGCTAAACATGTAAATCCTTTGCAACAGTTGAAACTCATGTTGTAGATTGACTTTAGACACAAAAAGTGGTTTTCAGACATTGAAGATTTCCAATACAAAGGGAAAGCACCGTTAAGGGGAATAACTCTTACAGGAAGCACACATTTTCATCCAAAAAAAAAAAAAAAATCAAGTTTAAAATCCTGCCCTTTAATTAAGTTTTCAAATCTGATTATCTGAATTACTAGCAAGCCTCTATTTTTAAAATCACATCACAACCCAGAGTTAAGAAAATTCAACCTGTGGAAATTGGTGCAGCAAGTTATCGGCAAAACTACTTAGTAAGGTTATAGTATCTATCTAAATAAAATTGTGAATCTTTTGTTGTTACTCAATCTATAGTATCCCTCACCTCAAAATCTGAAAGCTGGAAGTTGAAGCAAACAGGGTTGCAAGAAAAAGACAAAAAATACATTCTTTTTTTCAGAGTAACTAAAAGTGTACATATAAATCTACAACAAAGCAAAGATTGGTTTCTAAATGGATAAATTATAAAGGTTCAAAATTTTACAATTCTGTCTACCAGGGAAAATTGCAAAAAATTAAAATAGGGGGTTATTTTGATCACAGAGAACAATCAAGACAACGTACATTAGGTGATTAAGAACAGTGATTACCTTTTGTATATCTTTTTCATCAAATTGTACATCAAGTGACATGTTACGTTTCATGGAGTCTTGGGGGACTCCAATTTCCTCTGCAAATGTGTCAAATCCTACAAAAAATTCCAAATCAAGAAGGTTACAACAAAACATGGAATGTTACTCGCGGTCAGAAAAGCCATCATCATAACCTCCATCCCATATTATCTTACTATGGACATTTTCTCGTAAACTACTCTTAAAAAGAATTAAAAACCACTTGCTGTAATATAATGTACATTGTACTTAACTACCACCTCTTTTATAGCACATCATTCTCACAATCTAAGAAGAAGCACTTGCTATTCTTTACAGCACACTACTGTCACAACCTCTGAACCAGCTTTTCATTATAGCATACTAATCACACGACCTATGTATAAACACCTGCTGTCCTATATAATAATATTCTCACAACCTATGAACAAATGCTTGCTGTCCTTTATAACATGCTTATATCACACCTATGAACAAGCACCTGCTGTCCTTTATAACACACTAATCTCACAACCTATGAACAAGCACCTGCTGTCCTTTATACACACTATTCTCACACATATGAACAAGCATCTGCTGTCCTTTATAACACACTATTCTCAGCACATAGAACAAGCACCTGCTGGTCCTTTATAACACACTATTCTCACACATATGAACAAGCACCTGCTGTCCTTTATACACACTATTCTCAACATATGAACAAGCACCTGCTGTCCTTTATAGCACATTATTCTCACAACCTATGAACAAGTGCTTTCTGTCTTTCATAGCACACTATTCTTACAACCAATGAACAAGTGCCTTTAGAGGGAATCACTTTCAAAACCTATGAATAAACACTTGCTGTCCTTGACCTATTACCTGACTGATCCATGGCTACTTTGGCTGCTGCTAGCTCCACTTCATCTTGCATGGTTTCTACATTGTACATACATTTCTGTACAACATCCTCTCGTTTTATGCTCCTAAGTGCTCTTTCTAATTCATTGCCTGTTACAAAAAAAAGTAATGAAAATATTGTATAATTTACCATGAGTACTGAATTTCTTATGCTTTCAATGAGTGTAAATACTATTTTGTTACATTTCATTCTTATATGACTAATATAATTTTCATTTTCATAATGATACGCTATGATGACGATAAGCTAGACATTACATGTGAATAAGCCCTCCTCTATCATAAAACAGACCTGTTGCTTGGTTTCCTTTCTTCTCTTTCCAGGAGGACAACATGGCTAAGGCCTGATCATTGACAGTCCTATAGTCACTATTGATCTTGTGGATTTCATCCCCAGAGATGTCTAATTGTGTGGCAAGAATGACCCAGTCTCCTTTCAGGGTATCCGCAACATCCGAAAGATTGATCTTGGCTTTGCTAATGGTATCTTCTAAAACTGTTTACAAAAATAGATACTACAGCTATTGCACATGCACCATTCTGCAGTGATGAACTTACAAGGAAGTGGATATTTTTGGTCAAGTGAAACTGGAAATAAATCAGTAAGTATTCCTTGCCACTTGTAAAACAGTACTTTCCCTACTATATTTAATGAGGGACAAATTTAACGGTGGACAGATATGAAACTTTATACTACAAGTGTACAGGAGGTGTTCCTACACATTATAAATGAGTGATGAATAGAGGTAAATTAATACCAAAGGCAATGAAGGGATTTTTAACCAAAATTCACTGAAAAATACAGACAAGAGGCCCATGGGCCAACGCTCACCTGAGCAACTGCTTACTAAGAAGAGCAGTAGTAGAACTTTAAATCTCTATTGTGGTCCCCCCCCAGCCCATCGGAGGAGGGGGACATTATCTAAACAAACTTAAATCTAACACATAATCAGGAAACTTCAATAAATATCCACGTCGTCTGGTTTCAATAAAGAGAAGAGTTTAAAAGAAATATCCTAATATATTAGCATGTAAAATATTGATCCCTCATTTGGCCCCACATTTAACCCCCGTGGGTCATGATTTTTTGAACAAACTTTTATCTCACTATATCATGCGAAGCTTTTCTGGCCGCAGTGGTTCTTTGAGAAGCATTATTTTAAAAAGATTTTCACCTTATAATCATATGTAAGAACTTGATCCCCTATTGTGATCCCAAGTCGTACCCCCGCGGGGTCATAGATGTTGAAGCAAACATGAAACGTCCTCGAATATACAGGAAGCTCCAATAAGAGTTTCATGCTTTCCTGGGTTCTTGAGACGATTTTAAAGATTTTTCTAATATACAGTCATAACTGAAACTTTGATCCCCTATTAGTGGGCACCCATCGTACCCCCGGGGGTCCATGACTTTGAAAGCAAACTTGAAGTTCCTACTATAGTCAGGAAGCTTCAATAAAATTTAGCTTTTCTGGCCCAAGTTGGTCTTGAAGAAGAAGATTTTTAAAGATTTTTCTATATAATGCATATGTAAGACTTTGATCCTCTATTGTGGCAGCCACGATCGTACCCCGGGGGTATTACATTTGAACAAACATGATTCCCTCTATATTGAGGAGAGACTTTCCTGGCCTAACTGTTTTCTTGAGAGAAGAAAGAGTTTTAAAAGACTTTTTCCTAAATATAATCATATGTAAACTTTGATGCCCGTATTGGTGGCCCCATCCGTATCCCCGGGGGTCATGAGTGAACAAACTGAATCTCTCTATAATCAGGAAGATTCGCAGTATAATTTTCAGCTTTCCTGGCCGAGTGGTCTTGAAGAAGAAGATTTTTAAAGATCTTTTCCGTAATAATCATATTGTAACGACTACTTTGATACCTATTGTGGCCCATCGTACCCCGGGGGTCAATGATCTTGAAGAACATGAAGTCTCCTCTACTATCAGGGAAGCTTCATAATTTTGCAAGCTTTTCCTGGGGCTATGTTCTTGAGAAGAAATGTTTAGATAAAGGATTTTTCATATTATAATATCCATGTACAAAACTTTGATTCCGGCATTGTGGCCCCATCGGTACCCTCCGGGGGTCATGATTGTGGAACAAACTTTGAATTCCACTATACTCAGAAGGCTTCCGATATAAATTCGCTTTCTGGCCAGTGGCTTCTGAGTAATGCAAGAGATTTTTAAATGTTACACCGACCTATTTTTGCATTTTCTGTGATTATCTCCCCTTTGATGAGGGCCTGGTCTTCATTTGAACAGAACTTGAAGCCCCCTTTACCCAAGGATGATGTGTCCAAGTTTGATTGAATTTGGCCATGCGGTTCTTTGAGAAGAAGTCAAAATGTGAAAAGTGTAACAGACAGACAGAGAACCTAGACACAAAAGGCGATCAGAGAATAGCCCACTTTTGGCTCAGCTCAGGTGAGCTAAAAATATAAAGCAGTTCCCTCCAATAATTTGTTTTCAAAAGTTGTACAGGTCAGTCAAGAAGGATAAAAATAAATATGCTATTATAATAGATCCTTTAAAGGGCAGGGGAGATTACTGGAGGTAAATATTGTAACAGGAAGCCTCTAAATTACCTATTCCGTGTTCTCTAAGTAAGGAAGATCGTTTTTTGAGTTCTAGTGCTGCCTCTGGATCCATTTCCATGGAAGATGACTGAAAGAGACACACAATTCATAATTACATATTAAATGGGGGTTACCGATTTACATCTGGGTTGACTTATACGCGATATACAGTAGCGTTTCCTTAACAGTGTTTAAATTGACATGATTGCAGAGCAAAAGGTATTTTATAAAGTTATTGTAAGCAATTGTTCTTGCTTTGTATTAAAACATATTTTTGCTCCAGAGGTTACATGTTTTTGTTGATCTATAGACTTACAGTTGACATGTCTGGTAGAGCGATGTTGAGGTTACAGATGGGAGTCTGGGGCAGTTCGCCACGAACGACCTTGGGTTCCTTCATGAATGCCACTCGAGCAGCAGGTTCCTGGTCTCGATCTCGAATCTTGACCAGACAGGGGAGTCGGTTTTCTCGAAAAGCTTTGAAACTGATGTAGAGCTGATCTCCAGATTTTGTGATAGGGATTAGATTACCAGCCATTTCTACGTACTGTGGTCTTCCTTCAAGCACCTGTTACAATGAATAAATGGAAATACACTACAAAGAATTCTCATTGGAATCAATTTTATCAAATAATATTTAGAGAATGATCACAGCAAATTTAATTGTTATCTGACAAGGTTCAAATGTATTTTCGGATGACCTTATAATTTTAATGCCCGTTTTTTAAGGAAATTATTGGTAAATACATTTGTTGTCCGGCAGGTTTTAAGGGATTTTCAGATGATCCTCAAAATAATTTAAATGCCCGTTTTTGGAAATTATGGTAAATACATTCGCTGTCTGATAGATTTCCAAAGTATTTTTGGATAATCTCATATACAATTTTAATGCCCGTTTTTGGAAATTACATGTATTGGTAAGTACATTATTGTAACAGCATTCTATACAGAAATTGGAAATTATCTGATCGACTCTCTAACACCCACAATTATCCTTACCTCTACATCTCGACTTCTGGCCACCTCTCCGAAATGTTCCTGCTTCTCGAGGGTTTTGTCGATGCGGTCATCTGTCATGCAGAACATGCGTAGCTTGCCCTCTTCTTCTCCAGTTCGCTTGGCAAACACAACAAACCGAGCCATGTAAGGAACTACAATGGCATCTTTGTAAAGCTCTGTGGCAAATCGGCAAGCATCGGCAACGTTCTGACAATCCATCAACCAGAATCTACAAACATTGCACAAAAAGTTTGTAAAGTTGTACGGCATAACATCATGAAATTTCAATTCTGCCTCTCCTTTAATCAAAGCTCTCATCTGTGTAAATCTTTCAAAACTAAAGATAATATAATTACTTTATTCTAAAAATAGGCAAAACAAACTAAACACTAAATCCAGAAAAGTGAGGTCAAGGTCATATGGAAAGTGATGTAAAGAAATGTGGTGTAGAAGTCACAAACTTATCAAAAATGTATCTGTGTATGAAGGATGATGAAAGCACCTTTAATGTACTGAAAATTGAGCTAAATAAAAAGCAGACAGAAGGTGGAAAATACTACTATATGCCCCTGCCATTTACATGACCTAGCTGACACAGAAATGGAGCGAGTTCATTGGACAGTACCTTCCGGACACTCTGGTGGTGAAGGACACACAGTCTTCTGTAAACTTGAGCTCGGTCTGGTCAGTCAGGTCATCCCACACTGCCGACTCTGTCCCTTCTGAAAGTAATCAAAACGTCCAAGTCTGAAACTCGCGCACACACACAGAGAATATAAAAATATCATACAGATCTACTCTAGAGTATGCACTTGGCTATGTAACATGGAATTGGTTACAGATTTCTATAAGGTAGTTGGACACATGACTTTCTTTGGATTGTTGCAACTACGTTTTTAACCTCTACAAAATTACTCTACAAGAAAACTACAGGGATCTAGTTGAAATCATGACGCTACAATATAATCTTGTGTATTAAATATACAAAGAAGGAAAGATATACCCTATGTGTCATCTACACTACCACACACAAACTGTGCTTATATATATCATGTATTTTCTCTGGAAATTTTATTCTACGGAATGCAATACAGCATTGAAATGTTCTTTGAAATATGTTGAAAATATGAAAATCATTACTCTTCAAAGTTGCTATGCTGTATTTGTTGTAAATTGAATACTGCTGTATTACAGACCAATATCTCAACAATAGTATGAAACTCTAAAGTGTCGCTAACACACACTACCAAACTACAATAAGGTACAAACAAATTCAGTGATTTTGTGTTAGGTTAATATTGACATTTTTCAAACTGTGAGTTCGTTATTTTATAGTAACATTTATAGGAGTTAGTAAATGTACACGGTTACGTCTAAAGTTAATATTTTGAAAATCTGAGAAAATCTCATTTTGTACACTGTGATTTTTAAATTGATCTTGTGTCAAATCAGTGGGTTTTTTTTTATTGAAATTGAAAATACTGTCTCGTGAGTATGCTTTTTATGCTTTATGTACCAGCCATACAAAAATTGTGACAATAACACATATATTTCCACAACTACAGTGAAGCTTTTGAATTTCTCTAGAAAACTCTTACAAAAATTCCATTAGTATCTGTGATAATTCACATATAATTATTATGCATACAGTTTTTGACCAATCCCATGTTAAACTTAAACATTGATTAATACATTTAAAAAAAAAAAAAGATTTCTTCAGTAAATTGTATTCATAATTCAACAAAGCCTGTCAAATCACTTGTGAACCAAACAAGAGAGAGCCAGTGGCTTGAGATATATATATTGAGTTTTAGAGAATTCTGTAAAATCTGGTACACTCAGCCATAAAAAGCATAAACTTGAATGTAATTTTTTTTGGTGGTGAAACAGAAAAGATCTGATCAGATTGTGCTCGCTGGATCTCAAGCATGCTTTGATCATCCACGACAGACAGTTTTCTCTCAATAGAGGTTGATACTATAAATATGCCATTACTTGCAGATTTCTCCCTTCTTTCCTTATTTAATGCAGCTAATGAGTAAAACAATAGATCTCCATGAATTATACAGTTTCATGCTGTTACAGGTACCATATGTCAATTCAATATTTTTTTTACACTTGATTAATAAATTTGCTACAATTTCTTTCTTTACTATTTTTTATTTTGAAACTGATAAATACACAACGATGACAGCTTTTACTTTTAGTCTATTGCTTTATTACCAATTATCTAACAAGCAGTATTGACTACTTAAAAAAGTCTTTCCAAAAGCATTTCAAAATACATGTACAACTTTCAAAATACGAAAGCTGTATGCTTACAACACAGAAATGAAAATGCATTTCAACAGAACCGAGAACCATATACTGTAGACACACACGCATGTACAACTCTTCAAACGAAAGTGGACAAAAGATGTTTAAGATGCTCGTAAAAAAAATGTCCTTCGGTCATAGTGTAATATTTGTAGGTGGTCAAGCCAGGGGATGGTTTAAAGTCAAGACCTAGTAACAATATAATTCCTAAACCAAATTTCTGCAAAGAACTTTAAAAACTTCAAATAAACATCATCGAAAGTTGATTTTCATGCTAGCTTTACAGCCCAGAGTTCTAAGGTGTTAAGCATCTGGTTCATGCTGCATTAGAATACCATGAGGCAGTTTAAAGTGTAGAAATAGCTTGCCTGAAACCATCTGCTAGATCTTGACCTTAAGAATGGGAAATAGGTTCCAAGACTCATCATCCATATACAAAAGTATGGGGAAATGAAGGTAAAAAGTCCAAGGTTCTTTTTTTTTTTCTTTTTTTATCTTCCATTAAGATATAAACACATATGCCCAATATTTCAAAACAAGAAATGAATGTGTGTACAATTTTCATACCATAGCAAGGTCGATTCGCAAATGAAAAGTGCTACTAAAATAAGGCACATTGTCATATAATGTACAGGCATTTACCTCGCAGGGCATTGGTGGAGCCTAGAGATTCGGTAAGCATAAAGAAAGACAAACGTCAGGCAATGGACATTATCATATTATAACAGAAATAAGACATATTTACTTATATGCCTTATCACCTATAAGTCAAGCTTGTGCTCCACATTAAAAAAATTAGTGCAGTTAAAAAAAATTCACACAGCCACCAAATACTGCATTATGTAATTATTGATTTCTGTCCTGGATCAATCTAATTTGTGTCTGGATATAGTACTAAAAGTATTTNCTGGATCAATCTAATTTGTGTCTGGATATAGCACTAAAAGTATTTTCAGTTGAGTGATAAAATTTTACAAGATATATACCACAGAAAAGCAGGCAAATAATTATACTTCATGCAGGAATCTCTTACAATATTTGGGGAAACATATAATCTTCCTACTAATTTTACATTATTTAAACACACACTGCAAATTTTAGCTTTTGACATTTATGTAATATATCTAGTCATCAAATTTGTTCATTATACTGATTGTGCAACTGAAGCTTTGTCAATATCCAATTATCTCCACTGCAAATTACTCACCAGAAATGCTGTACAGCACACGCAGAGTTGGAGCCTCGTTTCCATACTGGTTAATCATGCCTTTCTGGGCAGCCTTGGGCACTGGGATGGTCAGTACGATGTTTTTGTGGAACTTGCGGCGTCTTGGTTCTACAGTCACGATGGGGCTGACAGCTACTCGGTTTCCAAGAAGTTTGGAAACAATGTCTGGGGAGATTGGCTGTGCCTGTTATCCAATCAGGAAAGAGTATTTTGTTCAAAAAGTTGTAATCCCTGGTAGAGCATTAAACCCACCACTACAACTATCGTTTTCCGTAAACAACAAATTTTTAAAACACATGAATTATCTTTTTTGGAACTTAATGGAAATGATCAAGACCATAATTATGTCTGTCTGCAATATTCAGAAGCTAGCTGTTGGGTGAAAAACTGAGTACAAAAGCAGCAATAAATTTTGGGGGATGCTTGATAAGTTTTCCTTTCAGGAATCCGTTTTAGTCCACATGAATACACAATATATATACACCATGTACCACTACACTTAAGCAGAGTCGAAGGGTGTGCTACATTCAGGGTTAGAAAATATCAGTTTGCCAATAAACTAGCCTGGCCTGCCCCGTTGGCTACGTAAAAGAAATACTTCAGATTTGACAAAAAAGTACATCAACCCTTTCACTTTGTTTTAAGTGTATGGGCAAGACATAAATATTACTTTCAATTTATCATAAGGTGTGGTATTATTTTAGAACTTTCCTTTGCATTGAAATTGACCTTTTATTCACGATTTGTTAAGAAATGAAGAAACATCTTATGAGGAACAGAGACCTGCAGGCCGACTTTGATTTTCTTGTTGACAGCGCCCTCTGGGAACACCGCCTGGACTTGAGGCACCACGGTGGAGCTGATTATCAGACCTTTCTCGTCCACCCACTGTTTCTCTTCCTTCACCTTGGTGACCAAAGCAAAGTATCGTGGGAAGTCATCTGTCAGAATCCGGGTCACTCTTTTGCCAGCTAGTTCATCCTCGTAATCCAAATCTTAAAAACAGTTAAAATTTGCAATTAGATTTATAGCCATGTAAAGCATATTCATGAAGATCTGTGTGGAATAAAATATACACTTCTAGAAAATTCTAAAGTTTATAAATACATGCACATAAAACAATAATAATTGTCTCGAAATTTTATTTCGGAGAACTCAAGCGTAATATCATTGGACTTCTACATTGCTTTTCTCCTTTAGCCTTAGTGTAGTTCTAAGTATCTTGGCAATGTCTCTGCAACCTCCTTCAAATTCTCTTTTCATGCAATGTTTTCACTTGTGTGCAAGGGTGAAACATTCACAAAAATCGATACACACTTAAAAGACCAGCAATACGCTAAACATTTTTGAGGTAAACTATTGTAATTTTCATCAATCATTTGAAGTCTAGGGTACTTGGCTGCAAACATTTATTACATGTACTATTTTTGAATGTGAAAATTGCTTTACTTAAACTGTTCACATTGTGAAACACAACTGCAAACAACACTTTGTAAAATAAGAAATATGTACAAATCTTATGCTAGGCACCTGATCCCACCTCTGGTGTGTCCAGGGGTCTGTGTCTGCCCAACTTTAATTTGAAATACATGTAGTTTGTACACCTTCATTTCAAGGATTCATGTGCTCATCTCTTGCACAATTTTAATTTTAACATTTCATTACCACAAGAAAATTACAAAATGTTTTAAACAGTCAGTGAAAAAAGTTATCTTTTTTGGTTAATTGTGTTTATTGCAGGTATTTTGTGTATACACATTTTGTAAACATTCAGAGAATTTAATCAAATTGTCACTTGCTCCACATGCAGTCATCTCACTCTTGACTTGTGGTGTAACACTCAGAGATTGACTAACCCTCATGCTTCCTCGTTAAGGGCTTTCTGAACAGCATCATCAGTAGCCACCACTGGGTGCTCCTCCCATTTCTCTCCGTTATTACTTCTCAGGATCTTTATTTCACGTTCTTTGCCGCGAAGGGATGCAAAGTGTGGTATCTCAATGACAATTCGTCTGCAAAATAGTAAAAACACAGCATTTAAATATATGCAATTACCAGGTATCAATTTTAAGTTGAGACCATGCAAGTTTGTTTTATGTTTCCCACACAATTCTCGTCCTCATGAAATAGAAAACTGGATGGATGCTTGTCGAAACGAACAAAGATTTTCTTAGCTCTGGCATACACACATCAAGGAATAATAATTATAGTGAACAGTCAAAAGAATAAACAAGATATGGAAATAAGTAGAATTATGCAGCTAATATCACCATACTTTTAATTCCAATGTTAGAAATATCAAACTTGTATTCAACAAATAATATAATCAACCCATATTTTACAAATGAATTACAATTCCCCTCAAGGTCTGATGGATTCATGACATAGATTGATCCATTTTGTGAAATTTCTAAAACATGGTTCAAGGAAGATTTGAAGAAAGATTTGCAATTGCTTTATCGTTGCTATTTTCACTCTCATTTCAAATGGCTAAATCCAATCCTGGGTGAAATCAAAAGTTACTAAAGCAGTATTATGAGTGGTTTCATAAATTGAATTTAAAATTGAATGAAATTGGCATTCAATGAATCTTGGGGGGAAATAAAACAAAACCAACTGCTCCTGTCATACAGTATATATCACATTCAAATAGTGTAGCAAAGAAACGTCTATAGCATATGGCTAAGATTTTCCTAAGCTACCATACATTACAGTCTATTCTGAATATACTGAAATTCAGGGAACATTAACCTGAAGTTTTCATCATATCCAAAGTTAAATGCAACCAATGTTAAACTAAACTCTATAAATAATGTTATTGGGGAAAATTCATCTTTAATTTAATATAATTGGCATTTCAATATAAGAGAGTTCAATAAAAGACCAAGATAAAATATGCGTGTGTTCCTATTTCACTCCCCCCACCCCCCCCCCCCCCCAAATTAGGTAGGGTAGGTAGGTAAAACATTTTATTTTGATCATCAAAACATTTATTTGAAATCTTAGTTTCAATACAGGTCTATATTACATATACTTTTCACACATTTATAGTGAAAATGTAAATCAAAGAAACTTGAATGCAAAAGAAAAAAAGAAAGTCTGAAAATTCAGGACTTTTTTTTCTTTGAATTTTACATATATTTAGGGTTCACAGCAAAAAGGTAGGTAGGGACGTGAAACCAGAAACACACATATATTTTATTTTGGCCTAAGTGGATTAGCCTGTTTACCTATAGAGTTAAATATTGATGTGAAAATCTTCACCATAAAAACTGAACACTATTTATACATGTCAATGAGATCACAGTTTATTTATCACTGTTCCTTATCACCAATCTGATTCATCCCTTATCTAAATCTACACCAGATGTGCATCTTAACAGTCCCTTCCACTCCCTGCCAGCATCTTAGCTAACAGTTCAATCACTATTTCCTATCATAGTGGTAATTTCAGACCCAAGAAATTGCCTTTTGTACATTCCAGCTGGTATTATGTAACAAGTATTGATCAGTTTCCCTTCATGCAAAGTCTATCCTGGAAATACATGAATGTTTATCAGAAATTTGGGCTTAACTACTGAGAACTCTGAAATAAGATATCCTCTGTATTTTTTCCCACTTGTATTGTATTTTACCAGAGGTGGGGTAAAGGTGAGTGGGTTATTGCATTCAACTTTTTAAAAATGTGGTTTTTTTAATATAGAAATAAACATAAAAGGGCTATAATCACTACTATGATCAGTCACAGCAAGATATATCTAGATTAACCAAGGTCTTGCTAATGACTGCAAAAACCAGGAACGGAGCCAGTTTGTCCATCTGACAATGGCTCCTCTCTATCCAAACAAAACAGTCATCAATCTATTTCCCAGCTCTACAGACAGACAGGAGGGGTTTTATCTGTCTGAAGATGTGTCATCCATTAGCTTTGAAAAGAAGGTCATTTGAAGACAAAATCAGAAGGTTCTGGGTCAAGTGATCATTTTCACCACAGAAAACTACCCATTGGATCTGAAGAAATTTGCATTGCTTGTCATTTTTGCAGTGGTTCTGAAAAATTTGCGTTGCTTGTCATTTTTGCAGTGGTTCTGAAGAAATTTGAATGCTTGTTATTTTCGAAGGTGTTTCTTCCTGTTATTCTTTACAAACAATATACACACAGTTTTGCTAATGTCCATTATCTTGCAAGAATTTTCTACCAATTGTTTATGACACATTGTTGGCAAACAAACTTTCAAGAAATGCACATCTTACTCATTTCCTCCATGCACATATTCATGCTAAGCTACTCAAGTATTTTTTTAAAAAAAAAAGCTTAACACTATCAGCCACAAGATCATATGCAGACCAATTTTTTCTAAAATAATATTCGGACCCCTGTTGAGCTTACAAACAAGAGCCTGATAATGAAGTGTATCACATAATTCAAGTATCAGCATCTCGGCATCTCGGCAGCGCTGTGTTTCTCCATAAATTCCAGAGATTAATACCAGTGTAAAGTCAGCTTTAAAAATCTACTTCTTGTGCCAACTCTTTGTTTCCAAATTGAAAACAGTACATGCTTTCAATAAAAGATTTTTATGGAGGGGTACTAAACTCCTCCAAACCCATAAGGGAGAGGGCTAACCAAAGATACCTGATACCTATCACAGCCCAGGAACAATGTATCATTTTCTATCTCAAGACATGACCAATACTACCCTGTCCTAAAACAGCTGATTTATACTGATAACCACATCCATTTTCTGTACAGATTCTAATCTAACAACTTTAATTGAAGTTTAATTTCTCCAATACCACTCTTTATCGTTTGGCACCTTGGGCTATAGTTTTTCTTTTCCATGGATCTGTTATCCCAGCCTGGGTTGTAATAATGGCTTGTTTTGGGTTTAATCCTATATGTGAACTTTGACATCAAAGGTATACACAATTTACATACAATGTGTCTATTACCAATTACTTCAGAAAACAACCCATTCATCAAGCCCACACCACAAGACGCAATATTGGATTCATGGACATGTTTACTAATTTGTTATTGATGAATTTACTTGAACTTGGTTTCACCCATAGTTGAAGCTATATTGATGCATTCGCATGTGTGCCATCGAAATATATCTGTTTGGTTCAATTGCTGCATATGAGCCACTATGTATGCATGCAAACTCGCCTGCTGACATGCAATACGTGAAGTTAATAGCTGGTAAATTGTTGCAGGTTAAAGTGACACATATCAGAATATTGAGGACATTTGTGAGACTTTTATTTACCATATATAAACATTGGGGCATAATACCCACGGCACTTTCCAAGTGTTCTCTGAACTCTGTATATATCTAACATGTTCCTAACCTTTGCACAACATGTGGTAAAAAAAAAAACCCCACCCAACTTTATCACCAGAAGTCGCACAATACTTCCATTCAATTTATTTTAGTTGCATCAAAAAAGTGAAAGAAAAAAAAACTTACCCCAGGAACTTGGTAGCCACTGGTCCCATCTCAATGATCCTGGCGGCCAGGGCCTCTCCCTCATTGAGGGGGATGGGATGGATCAACTTGTCCTTCTTGATGAGCCTGCAAGTGACCCGGGTGGGCATGGAAGCCCGGTTGGGTGGGATAATGATCCTGATCCCGGAATGGCGGCGGCCCCGCATGGCCCCACCCCTGGCGTCCACCATGAAACTGATGAGGAAGCTGTGAGTGACAAGGGTCATTGTTACAATGTGTGGTGTGCGACTCTAACTCCACCGATTTAAATGAAATTTCTCACTGCTTATTTTCTTTTAAATATCTACTGCTGAAACACTGCTCATTGAATGCATTTAAAATAGATCCCCGCATACAGCTTAAGGAGCAAAAACAGGTAAACCACTTGTTGATTTTCTGTGTTATTTTTCAATTAGGAGCGTAATAATCCACAATATACTGCATAGAACCCTGGAGTCAGACTGCCACTATCCTTGAACAAGTTTGCAATTCAGTGAAAACACATAAATGCTTCTCCCCTGAATATACTGAAAAATCAATACAGTATCTACTCCATCATTCACTGTTCAAAAAGTTTCATCCAAGATGGCAGAGGCAGTAGCTATCTTCTGCTAGCATGTGTGTGTGTGTCTGAAGCAGCACTGACTGAAAGCAGCACCCCCGTCCGTCTGCTGTAAGCTTGTGTTACATATCAGGCAGATAACGATCTTCTTGAGTGTCTTACACAGGGTGTTTTAACTTAATTAATTCCTCAGACAATTACCCTACGTGGTTGTCAGACACAGGCTGACCACGAAACACACAAACTCCCCTGGAAAATGATCTAAATGCTAAATATTTATCCTGCATACAGGAACACTTCAACAACAAACTCTAGGCCTGTTCTAATGGGGGAAATGAGACTTCCGGGGCTCTAATGACACAGTTTAGAAGACAACACTGCCTCAAGTATATTCTGTGTGAAGAAATCAACTCCTTTAAAAAAATCCTTCCCCTTACGAATCATGAAGATTTTGTCATTAATGTCCCCTGCATAATCTCTCACTTGTGGAGTCGCTGCTCTGCCTAACACTAATACAATGACAGCACAATTTACAGTACTTGACACTTCAAACAGGAACACAGGTAGCTCACTAATTTATGGGATGTTTTCATTGAAAATTATTGTGAGTGAAAGTCCTAATACTATGTCGTATTGAATTAATTTGACATTAAACATAACTAAAGTTCCGTTCCTTCACAATGTTAAAATGTGCCTTTCCACGACTTTCTATACACACACAACGGACACCCGATCAATGCAGTCAGTCAAGTGCATATCGAACTTTTATCTTCCATTCTGAAGTACAGACCTTTTCGGTCATATTAACCCCATTTACTCTATTCTTCAAGTATACGTCAAAAAAGTAGATTTTTAACTCTTGATTCTGTGAATGTATATGAAAAATATCTTTTCAAAGTCAAGACATTCCAATATAATTGATATCATGTTCAAGTCAAACACAGGTCGGGGGAAAAATATGCAGGTGTGAATGATAACAATGGAATTCGGAGTAACAGGTCAGGTATCAAGAGAAGCAACCTGTATACCTGGTATATATTTCATACACATTTACAGATAACATTGTAATCGAGCATTGCCTTGAATATTACTACATTGAGTGCTTTATTCAAATCAGACACAGCAGCCCAATAGAAATGAGAAGAGAAAGCACAGCATGCCACAAGATGATAATCAGATAATCTATGGATATACCAATTCTTTGTCACCACAATTTAGATTGAGAAATTCTGAAGTATTTTGAACAAAAGAGCTGTAGCTAACAAGTAGCTAGATAGCCACATCTTTGAGTTTTGTATTTTTTTTTTTTTCAAATTATATTTTATAATAATTGTGACAAAAATGGTTTATCTGTGTAATAAAAAAAAAAAAATTCCATACATATAATAATGAATCATAATGAACATGCAAGCTAAAGTAATGCAACTTCAAAGTATTCATGAATTATCATGCTTATTAAGCAAACGACCATATCTATGTACGGGGACATATTATTCGTCATGTAGGGATAATCCTCGCCCCATGTTACTTACGCCCAGACACATAAGCTTAAAGCCAATTTCTGTTACATCAAAGTATTTAAATATATTTGCCCAGTTTTAAATCAATTTATTTTGGATTAAGGTGAAAATTCCCTCTCTCTCTCTCTCTCTCTCTCTCTCTCTCTCTCTCTCTCTCTCTCTCTCTCTCTCCAATGTTCATAGTTAACAATGTCATTTGTATAATAGATACTGTTAGTTTCACAATATGGTGCCTTAAGTTCCCTACAATCATTTTATTGCAGACCTACAATCACATTGTAAAAGGTTAGCTCTCTGCTGGAAACTTTGAATGAATCTTTGAAGAATGTATTTTTGAGAATAATATCCTCTGAACAGATAAAATCTGTGGTGGAACATAAAATACTCTGCCGCAATCAGAATCTGCTGAAAATTTCACTCCTCTAATACATTACATGATAAAATGACTGCATATTTTATCTTATGCAACAGAGTAATCTTAATTCTATATATTGATATTATTTTTCAAAATATATTATTTATATCTTCATATTAAATGATAATTTTAGATAATAAAATTTTTTATTTCAAATTTCAGAGATTATCAAATAATGATTTTTTTATGGAACTGATCTGGGAAAAAAAAAATCCTTACTAGGAATATGAAACAGAAAGTTGTCATCAGAATATGAGCTTGCTTTTTATTTTTTCTTCAAGGCCTCATGTTGACCCTGCAACATGACCGTCTGATAATTCACTTTTGATGTATTAATGATTTTCTGTACAAGCTGATGGCACTGACAGTGAGAAAATCATTACTGTTGTCTCTTGGTATTAAGGTCGGTCATAAAAAACTCATTTCCTTCTTCAGCAGACTTGCTTAAGAAAATAAATTTGGTCCACAAGCGGTCTGTAGGTCACACAGCTCACCCGAGTAATAAATCTCATTAATTTACACTGCACACCTCCCAGTGGAATGTTAATTACATGTTTATTGAGTGCAAAAACAAGCCTTATTAGTAAAGAATTTGCTTGTATAATATTCAGTGTATATGTAATCGTTCATCTACCCTGACCCAGAGCTCACTGTTGCTATGCTATGAGACTAAGGCTAGCTGCAGAACAGTAGCTCTCTGTGAACAAATAATTTGGGCAGAACAGAGAACTACAGAGCTACGTTCAAGATTGTAACAGCTAACCAAGCCGCTAGGCTAGATATCTTGAACGCACTGTATGAATTAATGGCTGTTATCCCTACATAAGGCTAGCCTAGCATACCATTCAAGATCACAGCACTACCGAGCAATACATAGCCACTACAATCTTAAACGCAGCTCTGATCCAGGTTCAATATACAATTTTGATCCATCATATCAATAGATGCACATAGATAATTTCATCAAAACATAAATTTCATGTTATTGTGATCTAAAATACCCGTTTCGTGACCACGCAGTTTCTGAAAATGTAAGCGGAGTGTAATCCAAACAGAAGTTATTTATCTAGAGTGGCCAGGGCCTACCTAGGTGCTAATCGCTTTACTCATAGAAATACACAGGAAATGCAATGTGTTAGAAATCCATCGTTTGGTCCATCGTTTGGGAATAAGATTGAATAAAATTAAGTCTTCAAATCATGAATTTAATCTGTAAATATTACTTATTTTACGTATGATTAGTTTGAAGACGTTAGCTCACGGTACTGAAATCCCTAAGGTTACAGACTACAGCCTTTTTACATTGCAAGGGTACGTACCATTGCCATGTAAGATTGTCCATTGTAATTTTGCAATCATCCCCTGATCTGATGAATCGCACAATTAGGCATTATTTCTAATTTTATGCAGTTGGTCTGCCAGATGAATTGCATTTTGTGTGGCTCTGGATTTTCTGTCAAGGTACATGTACCTCGCGTTCATCAATCCAGGCTCTTCGATAGCAAAGCATTGTTAAAATTTTTCATAAAAGATTTTTGTGACAGTAGCTGTTTTTGCAGGATGTCATTTTTGGTTTATCAAACAACCAAGACTGTCTGCTGTTCTCTGTGAGAATGCATGGCTGACGGAGATAATTCGGACATTCTATCGATGATGGTGGAGAATGAATCACATTAGATGCCGAGCTGGTGTAGTTACTATGGGAACTTCTTTTCTTTTGGGACCCCATGTCCCAATCGTTATTAGGAAATAAAGCTTGAATCACTGCTAATTTCTCTTTGGAATGTTGTACCGTGATTTTGACAACATTTTCTTTGGGACAATGGCTGTGACTGACTTAGGTCTAATATTCAATTATTTAATGCAGGTAATTATTCGGCTCATCAACCAAAAAAAATTAAAAATTGAATTTGTCTTTGCGGATGAAAGGGGTTGATACTCGCCAGTTAATTGCTATCAAAACATTCCGATCTTGGATACCCAGTTGATGCACTTGGCTAAATCTGTCAATCAGAGCCTGAGCTATTGTGTTTTATTTGACTGTTATGTTTTTGATCTCTGTCCAGGTAAATTTTAAGGGAGGTGGCTTAAAACTAGCCTGGTCCCCTGGCTCCCTGACTAAAGGTGCGACTGTGCAGCTTAGAGCATGGGACAGGGAACCAGGCTAGCTTAAAACCGAGTCACACAGATTTTCAGGACTATTAAATCCATGCCTTACAGGTCTGGTCTCAAAGTCATTGACTTGAATAGACTTGAAACTATATAAAACTTCCGTGCAACTTTTTATCATTTCTGGTACAGTGATACCAGCCACCGAATCCTAAATTCATTTTGCTGAGAATAACATGGCTGGCTCGGTATACCTCTCCATTGAGAGAGTGAGCGAGCAAACAGCTGTGTAATTCTCATCAGATAATACCATAATTTGGAAATCTAATAATCGCGATTCTTCATCTGAATAAATTTAATTCTCTTTTATTCAATGATGTTTTATGCCAAGTTTGGTTATAAATGATCTGTAGTTCTAGAGTGCCAGCTAGTGTATTTTATATGTGAAAAGTAAATGACAGACAGAAAGACAGACAGACAGAGAGCAGAAAAAGCCCCTGGTGAGCTAAAAATGTTACCAGAATCTAAAATAAGTTGGTCATATAACTAAATCCCATTTAAACCACAAGTTAAAAAAAAATACCGAAAAAAAGGAGGAATTGGAAATAAATACTGACTCATGAATAAATACTGGTTGTCACTGGGTAAATACAGAAATGAAATGATACAGTGACGATTACATAACATGCTTGTGAATGGATATGTGATGGTTTCAGCCATTACTAGTGAGATAGCGCATACAGAGTACACTGTCAGGTCACCACTCAAAATTGTTTTACCTTTTCCATTTCAGTCGTCTGTAGCATGAAAAGTAAAATTAATTTGTTTTTTATCAGTAAATCATTGCCTTTACCACAATATCTATGACTATACAAAACTATTTAACATTTATTCATGTTAATCTTTTCACAGAGTATTCCCGCTGTGTTATACGACAATTTACTAAAGGGAGATAACTGCTACATGATAAAGGAAATACTGTACTATTCTCACCACTTCATTCAGTAAAGTTATGCCTTGGTCACACGAATGTGCTTTGAATTTTACTTTGAATTAATTTAATTCAATTCAAAATACTGGAACTGTATTTACATGATAAGCATGATCTATCATAAACTAATGCTAATTAAATCCCCCTTCTGATAATTGAAGTTACAAAGTAAAGTTAGTGACTTCTTACATTTTCCATGAAAAAAAGAAGAAGAAACATTCTCAATGGAGGCAAATACAACACCCCCCTCCCCTCCAAATAACCCAGCCAATTTTATTTGTCACATTTTGAAGCAGAGCAAATGTTGAAAAAATTTGAAATTTAGGCGTTTGTGATGTCATGCATTGTAAATTTACAATTCAATGCTAAAACTGAAATTAGTTTTATATACATTAGAACTGGATTAGATTTGATTCAAAACTCCCAGTGTGAGCAAGGCATATGCACATTCTATTCTGATCTTGTTATCACTTTTTTAAAGGAACATTATTTTCCCCTGCTACTTCTAAAATTCAGCATACAATGTAAAACAACTTACCCAGAGTAGGCTGGTGTCTGATCAATAGCGACATTGTCTGGGTCAAAACTAGCACTGAACGAGGACCCACTGTACGATCCTACTCGTGGTTTGTCAGCGCTCGACATCCCTGGCCCGAGGTGGGACTCGGGGGGTGCTGCGTGCGTGTAAGCAGCGTAGGAGGAGGTCATAATCTGGGCCTCGCAATAGTCCTGCAACAATCCAAAATAACGCAAGATGAAAATCTACAACCAAACAAGCGCAGGTATGGATTTAACGCCTAATTTGATATTTTTTAAAAGTCTACAAGCATTATTTGATAAATTTTCTATGAATATCTATTATCTACTTGTTACTGATGAGTTCTCGTTGAATTATTAGGCATTTACAATGTGCGATAAAACTAAAATATCACATTCTTAGTATCAACACAATGAAGCCATGTTAACATATAAACATACATATATGTCCCATTACATTCACTGCATTCAATTCTGGTGATCCAATGCAAGTTTTGAAATCAAATTTCATATGCAAGTGCAATTTACAAGCAAGTTACTGGGTAAGCATTCTATCTCTTTGTTAAAACGGTTACATTTTCAATAATAAATTATAATTATTTCAAATCCTATGCACAAAAATTAGTTAATATACACATATATAACACTGATTACCTAAATACAAAGCAGTTGTAACTTTACATTCAAAATAATAGTTTATTAATCAGTCTATAAAATTCCCAACACAATAAGCCTACATTTTTTTAAATTATAAAATTAGTACTAGTTAAACAGTTCAAGAGAAAACTCAAGTTGAGTCTGAATAGTTGAACCCACAGCACCCATGTGATTCGATCTAGATACCTGTTGTGGAACTGAATCATCAGGCATATATTTGAATTCATCATTCAAATCTATACCATCGACACTAAAAGACTCGGCATACGATTCAGACGGCTTGTCTGGGTGGGACTTGTAGCCCGAGCCCGGATAGATGGGCCGTTTGCTGGTATTAGCTCCGTACCGTACGGATTGTCGCAGGTAGAAATCTTCTGTAAATTGATTGGCTGCCGTGTTCTAGAGGCCAAACAGGTCAGAAAGAGAAACACAGAGTCAAAACACGCATGCTAAGATGTGTAGCTAGCGAATCAGCGAATCAAAACTGGGTTTTTTTAGTTGTTGGATGGATTCTTCTCACATTTAGATGTTTTATATTAATTGTAAACAATGGCATTCTTTTGAAACACTGAAAGGTTGGTGTATTGTGGTTCTTGTTTTTTATATCAAGGTCATTTCAAGTTCACAATCTTTTCTGATCAAAAGACATTGAAATTCCATGAGAGCAGGTATAAATTGTATATATACATTGTACAAGTGATTCATTACATATTTTATTGAAATTTGCAGCATATTCACCAAATGTATGTCTGTCTGTTTGCATTAAATAAATGATAACTAATAAACACTGGCAAACTCAATAAGACATAATTTTATGATAGATGTAATTTCCTCTGATAATTTTATATTTTTGCATATTGATTATTATTTGTCATACTTTTACAATTCCATTTTTGGAAGTTTTTATACATTAACACTGGTGTAATAAGATACCTAATGATGTAGATAAAAGTTGGGGTATTGTTATATTAGAATAAAATAATTTTCTCAATTTTCTAATATCTTTGCGAAAAGATTTTTTAAAAATATTACATGTAGGAATATGGCATTAAATATGGCCACTTACAAGAGTAGGAATTTCAAAATATTTTTATCAAATTATTTTATAACGATTATACATACATAAATTGGATTGGGTAGCAGGCATGATGCCTATGTCAAAATATTTCAAAATACTGTATAAGTAGAATTTTTAGCGAGACGCAAATTTAGCGTTTTCTCCATAAAAAGTGGTATTTTATTTTAGCGGTAAATAATTTTAGCGATTTTATAACATATTACTTTGAAAAGCCCTACCAATTATTTGGAATGAATTGTTAGCGATATCTAATTTTAGCGATCTCGAAGTCCTCGCTAATAATGCCAAAATTAAATCCTCGCTAAAATTTCTACTTATACGGTATCACACTTTACTACTAAATCAACCTTTGTCAGTTACGACCGACTTCCATCGTTTTAAAAATCTTTTCTTTGATTTTGTTCTGCTTTAATCAAAATTCTTTTGAATTATCTTTAAATTTTTCAAATGAGGGAATGAAGTGATATTTTACTACATCATTTTTATTCACTGATTCAGAAAATAGAGTTCCCTATATTTCCAGCTTCCTAGACCCCATTTCAGCATTCAATGTTATAACTGTAAGCGAGAAAAAGTAATTTGGCACAATGATCGACCCACATGTTTCATTACAGAGAAAAAAAATGTGCACATGTGGTGCATATCATCTAATCTGTTTGAATGATGACAAAAATCCATCCTCGAGAGAAGAAACCATTCAAAACCAGTTTTCATCAGAATGTCCATGCCAAATGACTTAATTTTCATCCGTAAGTAAACAGCTTTAAAAATAGAGCTCCAAATCTAATTATCTGTAATTCGATCTGTATAATCCTCATAAGATAAATATTGCAATTTCACAAGTCTTAAAAAGATTAAATCACTTGGCATAGACTGTCTCAAAGACACTAACACAAACACCACAGAAGTTACACAGAATACAAACAAATAAAATAATCAAAAACTTAAAACATAAGAAATAGAAATCTTGGAGTTCTGAAAATCACGCTTTAGCTAATAATTTGGTACCCAGTAAAATTGGTCATTCTCATTCCCATGCTGTGAGTGCTTACAAAATATAGAACAGAATTTCCGTAATTAAATTCAATCAGAATGTAAAAGTTCTTCAAACTTCATGCTTAAAAAATTTTTTTTTTTCATTCTTGCTAGGTGAGAATTATGACTGAACATTAGGTGAAATAAACTCATGAAATTTCAAAAGGACATAATCATTGGTTGATTTCTAGGTCATTCAAATGCTTATACCTTCTTCATTCTATCATCTAAATCATCATCGTAATCGATCTCACTACCATGCTCGTCGACAACACGAACTTTGGACTCGGAGTTCGTGGACGTAGTATCGAGTCTATCTAATGTTGAGTAATCACCTCCAAAAACACTATCTTTGCTTTTGTCCTGATAAACACAGAAAAATAATGCAAGCAAATGTACAACATCAATATTCAACAACAACAAACACTGTGTATCTTCAGAGAAGCTTATACATCCAAGCAATTGTTTCAATCAATCAATGTTCTTTGAAGAAACCAAGTGTACATAGCTTTTGTATAAGGTGAAGCAATCTTACACAACATTGTAAAAGAATAAAAACAAAAAAATAACTGAATTCTTCTTAAATAATATCATTATCTGAACTAAATTATTAAAGTATGGAATCTAATTTCAAGCCAAATACAAGTGATGGCTGTGCAAATTGTGCTTTTCTAGCACAATTATTTATCAAAGCTTTAATTAGTCTGCATGTGTATCTTGTATACAATGCTCTACAGTCATTCATAACTATATAACACAATTTTTAATAACTTGATAACCAAAATATTCACATGCATCTACATCAGTAGATTCAAATTCAAACGTGTGCTGTGCCTGTGCTGTTACTTTCATTTTTAAAAACTGTTCTATCTACGACAGTTTAAATTGTTCCACGTGATAAATCCTACAGGACCTACCCTAGGAGACATCAGAGAATCTCCACTAAAATAGCGCATCTCTGCCTCGTAGTCCGGACCACGTTCCAAGTAAGACGGGTACCGCATGGCGGTACCGATCTCACTCGTGATGCGGCGCCTTGCATCATCTGTGGAGGCAGTTCTCAGTGAAACATCCTGGTGTACATAAAAAACAACTACAGCAAGACAAAACAACCAAAGGGATGCAAGCAGAGTACCAAGTGTTTTGTGAAAGTGGCTTAAGCTGACATCATGATTGCTGATACAGTTGAACCTTGTTATCTCAAACTTGATGGGACAGAGAAAAAACTTCAAAATATCCATGGATTCTGAGATACTGAGGGCAAAAATACTTAGAAAACAGGTGGTTGGGACTTCCAAATAACTTTGAAATAGCCATGGTATTTGAAATATCAGTGTTTGAAATACCGAAGTTTAATTGCACTAGTATTTTCTCAGTGATTTGTGGGCTTCTTTGATCCAAAGCAAACTACAATCAAACCTCAATATCGTGAACTCAATGGGACCGAGAAAAAAAAACTTCCGAGATGTCCGTAAATTCGAGATACTTAAAGAATTAGTAGTTGGGATTTCCAAATCACTTCCAACATAGTCGTGGTATTCGAGATATCGGTGTTCGAGATATCAAAGTTCAACTGTACATATTTTGATCAATTAAAATGTATGGGGCTGAACACATGATGTCAGATTAAATCATTTTCACTGTTTTGCACTTGTAAATAAAAGTAAATCTGCAACTTAATTACCACAATACTGATTTTATACAGTGCTGAAAAATAATGTATAATACAGTCAGCTCTCGTTACAACGGCAAGTAACGCACGGTGAATGTTTACGGAGATCGCTATTGTTTATGGTGCTGGTGATAAACAAAGGGGAATAACTCTACTGTAAAAGAGGCATTTTGTACAACAGCAGATTCATTTTAACGGCAAAATGACCGGAAACAA
>CAJDSM010029869.1:0-26742 GCA_903981925.1 Ostrea lurida
TATTTTCCTTCAAGCTATGGTGGATCCAACAAGGGTGGGGGTGTAATATAGATTGTGAACGCTTCTTCTCCTATACAGCTTATCAGGTATATTTGAAATTTTGTACAATGCTATAAAACTCTTTGTAGATGTGCATATTGCCAGGAGGATCCAATTATTCTACAAGTTAGGGTGGATCTGAGGGGGCGTGGATGTAAAATAGCTCGCAAACACTAATCCTATACAGATTATCAGATAGACCTGAAACTTAATTTGTACAATACCTCAATGCATTTACAGATGTGCATATTGTCAGGACAGGAGGATCCAATTGTTATCATAAATGTTATAGCGGATCTAAGAGGGGTGTGGATGTAAAATAGCTTGTGAACACTCCTCTTCTTATATGTCATACTGGAAAGCTTTGAAAAAATTTTCAATATCTGCTTTATCATCACTACATGTTGTTCCATATTGTTTGAAAGAAGGGATATACTACATTTTCTCTTCAATTTACAAAATGAACAGGAGGAGTGTTATTTGTAGCTTTGTTTTATCATATGTGAAAGGGTCACGATGCGATTTTGAAATATTTTCAAGACTCTCTCATAAAGCACAGTTTCATCATGTCTAATGTTCCTGCTTGTCCTATCTTCTCAATACCAATGTAGTACTTTAAAAGGCAGGGTAGTAATTCTGGAGGCACTTAACAATTTGGGGAGGAGGGACCATTTGTTTTAATAAAAACAATTTAAATGGTGCGTCATTTGATATAATTTGAATGTATTTGGCAATGTCTAACTTCGTCGAGCACATCTTTTTCATACTACATGTATATGATCTTTTAGATAGATTAACAAATGTATTTATATATCTCTGGTACATAACTTTAAAATGTAACAAATGGGCCTAGAACACTCAGAACATGTTTTATTTGATTATACAATGTATATACTGCATTGAGTAAAAGGGGGAGGTGTGGTATGACTAAAGGTGAGGAAGCTCTAGGCCATACTTTTAGGTTTAAAATTCGTGAAAAATACCCTATATATACCCTATATTTTTGATTGGAAAAATCCTATTTTCCTATAATATAGGTTTGGTCAAAAATGGCTTGACACCCTGCAATATAGAGGTGTTATATTGCAAGGGGAATGGAATTCAATGTTTTTTAAAGAAGTTAGGGTGCTTGAACTTCAGATTTTGTATTCAAAATACTTTGTCTTTGCAACTCCTCCCAGACCCTTGGTGAGATTTTAATGAAACTTGGTACAAAGAAAGTTCAAAATTTGGAGGTGTGCATATTGCAAGGGGAATGCTATCCAATGTTTTCAGATTGCGATTGGTTTTCGTCCGTCGTCGTCCGTTAACAATTGAAATTTTTTAACTTCTTCTTGATAACTACCAGTTCAATTCTTTTCAAATTTGGGGCGGGACAAAAATTTTTTATAAAAAATTGCCAAAAAGTTACCTATTTTCAAAAATCTTCTTCTCTACAACTGCACATGTCTAAGAGCAACTAAATACATAATGTAAAAAATTGTAAATTTGGTGACCCCCAGGGTAGGGGTTCTGACCCCAGGACGGGGTAAAACTTGGTGCATAGTATTTATACGTAAATATTTGAAAAACATCTTCTTTAATGCTATTGTTATTTATTGAAAATAATGAATATTTGTAATGAGTAGGGAGCTTCTTTTATCATAATAAAAAACCCCTGTAACAAGTTGGAGGGGGGGGGGGATACTGGGATCAGGCTGTCCGTCCATCCGTCGTAGACAGAATGAATTCCAGGCTTTAAAGTGTTAGCCTTTCCACCGAGAGTCACCATATGAAACGTATTAACTACTCATGGGACGAAGATGTTCCCTATCAAATTTGGGGCCAAAAGGTCAAGTGCACTTGACTTCAAAATAGCAATATGGTTTCCAGTATCGAGAGCATTATCCATTCTACCTAGAGTCACCATATCATACATACAGACTACCCATGGGTCAAAGATGTTCCTTATTGAATTTGGGGTCAAAGGTCAAGTACACTGAACATTAAAAAAGCAAGATGGTTTCCATCAAAAATTCATATTTTGAAAGATGATAACATATGAATGATAGATTCCATATTCAGGCTTAAATGCAAAATATTAGATGTCCTATATGGGCAATGATACTCAGGTGACCGTTAAGGCCTGTGGGCCTCTTGTTTTTTGGTCCTATTGAGTTAGAGATAACTAGTTTTAACTGTATTTGTAGATAATTTAGTAATTCCAGAGTGTTAACTCGAGCGGACCCAAAATAATCATATCGTGTTAATATACTATATAATATTGTGCAAGGTCTTGCATCAGTATGGACACTTTCAGGAGCATTGATTTAAGAACGTATCTTGTTTTATACTGCCACTGAATTTTAGAATTTAGCTTAGAAAAGGAAAATTATTATAGTTTCCATAGCCCTTGGGGCTAGTGATACTTGTACATATAGATAATACTCAGATGACTGATAAGGCCTATGGGCCTCTTCTTTCCTGTTACAGCTGTATTTATGTCTCCCCTCATATTGATATTGTTTTTGTACTTTCTGTCCGTCTGGCCGTCTGGCCGTCTGTCACACAACATCTCGCGAGCGCTTCTTCCTCCTAAACCGCTTATCAGATAGACTTTAAACTTTGTACAGTGCTTCCTTGCCATTTGTAGATGTGCGCATATTGTCAGGACAGGAGGATCCAATTATTTTCCTTCAAGTTTATGGTGGATCCAGCAGGGGTGGAGGGTGTAAAATACACAAAATCTCGCGAGCGCTTCTCCTCCTAAAACCGCTTATCAGATAGATTGAAACTTTGTTACAGTGCTTCCTTGCCATTAGTAGATGTGCATATTATCAGGACAGGAGGATCCATTATTTTCCTTCAAGTTATGGTGGATCCAACAGGGGTGGAGGTGTAAAATAGCTTGTGAACACTTCTCCTTCTATACGGTCTATCAGATAACTCGAAACTTTGTACAGGCTTCATTGCCATTTTGTAGATGTGCATATTGTCAGGATGGGATGGAGGATCCAATTATTTTCCTTCAAGTTATGGTGGATCCAACAGGGGTGGATGGTGTAAACAATTTAAGATTGACAGGAATGAATATACTCCCATATTTAAACACAAAACATATTTTTGAATACTTCTTCCATTCATCTCATCAATTGCAACAAAATACTGTGATAAGTGTCAATTGTTCCTGCTCAAGCTTCCTCCTCCATACCAGGCACTATATTAGTGGGAGGTTGTAGTAATTTAGAGCAATTTCAATTTGGGGAGAGGGGAGACATTTGTTTTTAATAAAAACAATTTATATTTTGTTATAAATTTTACAGGTATGTCCTTCCAAGCCTTCTTAGATGCATGCTTTGAAATAGCGAAGAACAGTTTTCCTGCACCTACCAAGATTGAAATGTTGAATGAACTCTTGAGTTATTGTGAATCTCAACTTCATCTGACAGAAAATGAGACATAAAAGTTGTAATATCCAACAGCATACTTACATGTATTTATTACATGTACATATGTATTATGAACAATTTTAAAATCTATCAGAAAGTTGTGATGCACATTTTCAGATTTGTCAAAGAATACAATTTGTTGTTTGCACAGTCACAACTGACAATTTTCATTTTGTGTTGTTCTTTATTCAGCTCAGGTGAGTTTTATTTGATCACCTGTTGTCTGTGCATAATTTTTATGGTATACTCTTCTCCAGAACCACTGGGCCATTGTGTGCCACTCTTGGCACAAATCATTCCAAGTTTATTAGGAGTATCGGCGGGAGCCCTATAGTAATCAGCTTTTCCGTCCATTCGTCCGACCTTCTGTCCATCCGGTCCCGTCCGTCACAAACAGTTTAGAAGCAATGGCATTCATCAGAGGATCACTTAAACCTTCCATAAATGTTACCTATGGAGAGAGGATGAACCATATTTGATTTTGAAGTTCAAGGGTCAAAAGTCAAGATCACTATTGAGTACTGCCTAAATATCACGTGAACAAGTTGAAGACATAGCACCCATCAAAGGATCATCAAACCTTCCACAAATGTTGGCCATGGAGAAAGTATGAAACCTACTGATTTTTAAGGTAATTGATCAAAGGTCAAGGTCATTATTGACTATTTATCTTGCGAACGTGATATAAGCAAGGTCAATCATCAGAGGATCACTAAACCTTCTACTACTATTAATGGCTCAACCAGCGGGGCCCTCTGTGATGTGGCCACATCACATTTTTTCTACTTCGATTCCGCCAACGTACACGGCGTTATTTCCGGTCAGTTTTAGTGTTATCGCGTCAATAAACATGACGTCGAAACGTGAGAAATCAGAATCAGATTTTGGACAGTTCTAAGAAAGCAAGTACTATATAAATAAATTACAAAATAGTGATTTCTTATTTATCACGCTCAAACACTTTTTTGTACTTGAGATACTCTGTTCTTAGGGCCCTGAAGACTTTTGGTAACACCAAGTAATTACACTTTCCGTCAATCTCGCTCTCCTTCGTTTGATAATTCGAAAAAAAAAATTCTTGTTAAAAAATGGTTATTACAACAGTAGGTTTTAGGTCCCAGGAAATGGCGAGAATTCGAGATTTTGCACGATTTACCCCAGAGCTTCTGGGGGGCCTTTAAAAGCGGTCCCAGACCCCTGCCGTAAGGTCACCTATTCGAGGTGGGCAGGGTCGGTTCCCGACCCTACGTGCATATCATTTATAGCTAGCTACGCCCCTGAAAACCCATAAGGAATGTTGGTTAGCATTTCATATTTCAAAAGTTTTAAATGATAATTATGTGCCCGGAACCAAAATTATGACAAGAACCAAACTTACACAGTCCGTCCGAACGTAAATTAATAGTGTTCCGGCCACAACGGTAAACTGCCCGGAACGTAAGTAATGCCCTGCCCGGAACGTAAATAATGCCGATGTCCTATAATTAAGATCCAGTAGGCGTAGTTGACGATAAACGCAATTTGCATTGATTCAACTTTGTGACCTTCGCGTACCGTTAGCGACGTCATTGTGCAAGATTCTAGAAGTCATTCAATGACAAAATACTATATATACTTATAGATATTGCCAAAAGACATCTAGGTTTTGTAATACATGTATGTGTAATCTACACGATCGTATAGAGGATGTGTTTCATTTTATTCTAAAGTGTTCTCTATATCATGACTTGAGAAAAAGATATATTGAGAAATTTTGTAGCGGTTTTAAACTGTTTTACATAGTGTTACAGAGAACTGGCTTAATTTAGGAATGCGACAAAATTAAGAAATTCTCATTATATAATATTTATACATGTATCTGTATAACTAATATTGGATACTACTCACTCTTCACTATCTTGTCTTTGTTGTTACATTATGTCTCGTATATGTAAACATGTATATCATAATTGTATTTATGAATATCCGATGAGCCTGTGGATCACGGAAATAAAGAATCGGAATCCTATATATATATATATACATGTATGTAATTATACAAGCTAGTTCTTTTAACACCATTAGGTGAAAAAAAGTACACAACGGAATCAGCTAATTGTGTGTACCCATAGTTACCACTAATTAAATATATGGCATAAAGCTATATATCTTTCTGTTGAAATGGCAAGTTTTTGTGTTCGTGTTTGAAGTAATAGGTGCAAGGCACTGGCCACCTAGCCCACTTCCCGGGAGTGTCGTGTGAGTTTTTCTGAATTGGTTTGAATGTTTTCTGTTTCCTTTGAATGTGATTATATACACTTGTGATTGTATCGTTGAAGCTATGTAAATATATCAGTAAATACACTGCAACAACAAAGCGTTTTGCTTAAAATCCTAACTGTACCCCCCCCCCCCCCTAAATCGGTGAATACTACATATATACCTGACCTGTGTACATGTATACTAAGTATGTATATGTGTGTATATGTTCATATTTTCTTTAGTTTATTATTTTGTCTTGTTTTGTTTGGATTTTTCTTTAGGTCACCTGAGAAACTCGGATGGCCTAATGCAACTGGTCTTTGTCCGTCGTGCGTTAACAATTGAACATTTTTAACTTCTTGATAACTACCAGTCCAATTCTTTTGAAATTTGGTATAAAGCATCTTTGGGACAAGGGGCACATATATTGTAATGTTATTAATTTGAAACTAAATGAATATTTGGAATGAGCAGGGAGTCTTTTATCATAATTATACCCCCCTACAACAAATTGAGGGGGGGGGGGGGGGTACTAAATTCGGGTTGTCCGTCCATCCGTCTGTAGGCAGAATGGTTTCCAGGCTTTTTAAAAAGTGTTAGCCTTTCCATCTTAAGTCACCATATCATGCATATGGTCTACCTATGGGACGAAGATGTTCCCTACCGAATTTGGGGTCAAAGGTCAAGCACACTGGATATCGAAGTAGCGATATTGTTTCTGGGCTCAAGAGCAAATATCCATTCTACCTAGAGTCACCATATCATACATATGGAATGTGTAGACTACTCATGAGACGAAGATGTTCTTTATCGAATTTGGGGTCCAAAGGTCAAGTGCAATGGACATCAAAGTAGCAATATGGTTTCCGGGCTCTTCAGCATTATCCTTTCTACCTAGAGTCACAATATCATACATATGAGCTATCCATGGGTCAAAAGTGTTCTCTGTCGAATTTGGGGTCCAAAGGTCAAGCTCACTGGACATTAAAGTAGCAATATGGTTTTCATTTAAAATTCTTGAACGGTTAACAACACCCTTTGTAAGGTTGAAATGATAATCTTCTTGTGCATGTATATGAATAAGAATCATATGCATATTTTGAAAGATGATAACAACAAAAAGACTCCATATTGAGACTTAGAAATGCAAATACGAGACTCCCTGTGTGGGCTATGATACTCAGGTGACCGTTAAGGCCTGTGGGCCTCTTGTTTTCTATTACATTTGGTCTTCGTTCTTCGTCCTTTAATAATTGAACATTTTAAACTTCTTGATAACTACCAGTCCACTTCTTTTCAAATTTGGCATGAAGCATCTTTGGGACAAAGGGAATATGAACTTATAAATTTAAGACTCAAGATTACACCCTTTGGGGCTTGGGGCGGGACAATAAGTGACGGAATTTTCAAAAATCTTCTCTACAACCGCACATGTCTAAGAGAAACTAAATGCATAGTGATGTAGAGCAGGAAGTCCTCTACCAAAATTATAAATTTGGTGATCCCCGGGTTAGGGGTTCTGATCCTAAAACATTTGAAAAGCAACTTCTTTAATGTTATTGATATTAATTTGAAAACTAAATAGATATTTGGAATGAGCAGGAAAGCCTTTTATCATAATTGTAAATTTGTCATGAATCCTAGGGGTAGGGGTTTTGGGATGGGGCCAAAATGGTAATTGATTAAATGTGTTTACAATTGAACAAGTTTTTCTTCTTCTTGATTACTATGATTTCAATTCTTTTCAGACTGGATATGAAGCATCTTTGGGACAAGCGAGACGTAATAATAAATTTCAGGACTCTTGTACCCCAGGGGCCTTAGGGGGTGGGGCAAAAAGTTACCAATTTTCAAAAATCTTCTCTACAACTAAACATGTCTAAAAAAAACTAAATACATACTGATGTACCGTAAAACAGGAAGGCCTCTACCAAAATTGAAATTTTGGTGATCCTCAGGGCAGGGGTTCTGACCCCAGGGCGGGGCAAACTTAGTACAGACATGTAATGTTTATATGTAAACATTTGAAAACATCTATTTTTTTTTATTTTTGTTTAATCCTTACATTTTATTTTAATTTTCAACACACATTCATTAAACTTACATTAGTAAAATACCTAACATACATTAAAAATATAACACCGTTTATACATTTTACAACATATTTACATACACATTTATATTCAATCCACACGCAAATATGAATGTTGATAAGATTATTGAATATTAATTTTAAGAAGAATTCTTATTTATATGATTTACATAATTATAATTAGACAATAGGTAAACAATTATATTTGTGAATTATAATGAAAAAAAAAGCCAAAGTCGTTATTAACAGATGTATGATAAGCAAAGAGGTAATTACTAGGATTTTCGAAGAACCATACACTATGCTGCCGCAAGGTCCACACAAACACTAAACTAGATCCAAGGTGACCCTAGGGCAGCTTACCGGGAGACCGTTTTCTCCCAGTAGAGGTTGATTTTTTTTCACAAAAGTTAAACAATACAATAAAATACATATAGATAAATGAAAATGAGTGTGGTAATTATAGGTAAATAACATGTTCTGAATTATTCTACTTGGAAAAATCTATGTGGCCTATTTACATTATTTTAATAATATTTTTCAAAACAATTGATTCAATATTGCATTCATATTTGCGTTCAATACTGATGAAAAAACATATTGATTTTAACATGATTATACATATTGGAATGTAGTTTCACATAAGGAACTCTAATCTACATAACATTTATTGTTGTTATTCCTATAAGTACATAAGTTATAAAGCTAAGTTCAAAATGTTGTTTTCATCATTTTTTTCATGAAAAAACCCAACAACAATATGTTTCCATTTAACTTCGAAAGACAGATAAATGCTTACAATGTTCCATATATTGCTAACATATTCACATCGTTATATCAAATTAGTTTTATTAGTTCTCAATTTGTTTGGCAATGCGTGCATCCTAGGTCTTTATATCTTTATTCCACTGCTATTAACTATAGCATTATACACTAGAATATATTAGTTAAATAGCTGTATAACTTAAAATTTGCGATTTGTTTTCTTTTAAAGTCCTTAAGTTCTACAACTTATAAAATATTTTTCGCAATTTGACTCGCCGTTATTCAAATGTTCTTCTGACAAGATTACTTGAAAAATGCGTTTGCATAAACCTTTTTTCAATTTAATTTCTTATAGAAGAAAATTACTTGATATTGTAGTATATCTGCATACCACCAGAGGGTAAGTAAAAATTGACAACTTTCTTATCATACTTACTAGATTTGAAAAAAGGTTATGTATTCCACGATTTTTTTTTCGTGACAGTTGCTGAATAATTTTTAATTCACATAACCAGGTTAGATTATTAGTGACCTATTTGAATAATGTTCTAAAGGTTAAAAACGCCATCATCAAACAGATCATAAATGTACAAAATGCCAGATTCACCCAACTTCAAAAGAAAATAGGAATTCTCAGATTTCTTCAGATTGTATTTACCCATATAGGTGTTGTAAATATTCATTAGTAGATCTTTTTCATAATTTAATTTCGCTCTTACATTCATTAAAGCAACATAACATATTCTGTTATAAAATACATTAATTAGTTTTGCTATTAATGTCTACATCAGTGTTCGAACATTTTAACATATAATATATAATCAACATAAGTCTTTTACAATAATCATTATAATTTAGAGCCAGACCCCTTTCGAATTTAGTATTCCGGATCCATGATGCTTTTAGATGCTTTTAATTACATTCATACATTAACAATTGGACATACCACCTCGTTAAGTATCATCTCCATCAAGGGTTCCCGTTTGATTCTTTCTTGTTTGTCCCATAAGAAGTTGAAGATCAACTTTGATTTTTTTTATTGTAATCTTTATCAGGAAAACACAAAATTGAAAGATACATTACTAAATTTTGAGAATGGCAAGTTTTTTATTATGACTGCTTGACCATAAAAGTTGTTAATGTCTTTTTTTCCAAAGATTCAAACAATTCCGATTTCGTTGTATTTTTCATCACAATATTTTGAATAACATTCTTCTTTATTTCACCTGACCTAGAAATGATACCCTAGCACCATTAGTCGCGTCTATTTGTACTTAATTACCAAAATTCTTCAAACTGGTTTTCAACCTTCCAGCAAAAACATTCGGTTTGTCGATTATAATTTTAGAACCAGCACATCACAAATTTTTTATTTTCATGCTAGGGCATTTTTCATAGATATTCATTTTTACCGCAGCTTGTTTAAACGTCTGCTGTTGTACACTTTTAATTTCTGTATATTATTACAATGCCATTTAATGTTTTATCATCTTTATTCTAATTGCTAGATTTCTGCGACTAAAATAAAAGAAGGCGGATAGGGGACACCCTTGTCTAATTTCCCCTCTCATCGCAATCTTAGAAAGCCACCATTATTTTTCATTTTAAAGGTTGCTGTGTATATACAAATTGGTCCACTTGATAAATCATATTTCAATTTGAATTTATTTTAACACTCTAAAAAGAAAATTAACATTCCACTGAGTCAAAAGCTTTGTTTCAAAATCTAAAAATAGAGAATCCCTTTCCAAATTGTTCTGTTGTCGCAGATTCAAAAAATACTAATAATATGAGTCTCGACGTTCATCCCAATATAACGTCCTTTTATGGTAGGCAAGTATTTTCATTAATTATACCTGAATAAATTTTTGTAACCTTTTCGCAAAAATTAATGGGCAATAACTTTATAGTCAGTACTTTGTCAAACTTATCGGTCTGTAATTTTTATTCGATTCTTTGATCCCTTCTTCTAAAAATTCAATGGATAAACTGATGATTCTTTGATATGTGTCAATTTTCATTTATAAACACACCGGTATCCGGATCCACTCCACGGAGGGATCCAAAGCCCGCGAGCCAATTCAAAAACATCGTTCTTGCATGTAGAAATCTTATTTTCATATACTTTCTGACACATTTTCCTTGATGACAAATTTATTGTATGACTTTGCAAGTTAAGTTTTAATCTTAAAACCAATCGCCATTAAATCTGATGAAAGATAACGACAGTAGCAAACAATGAAACTGACAAATATCTTTCAAAAACCCGAATTTTAAGTTCAAAACACAATAGCATAGAAAGTGGCCTATCTTGAGTCCTTTTTGCATCATAAATGATGAGATTGATAATAATCCCTAATTTATTTGTGAAATGTCGAAAACCAAAGTCCCAACCCGTCACTTCAAAATTTGCAAGTTCATGAAGGGATAGAAAAATTTTGGATCCAAAACCACGGAGGCAAGATCCAAAAACCACGGAGCACTCATTCACTTAGGATCCAAAACACGGAGCTTTTAGTCTTTTCTTGTATCAACATTCACATACACGAATGAATCTGGAAAGGACTTGTATGTTTATTCAAACATTATGGATAGCCAAGAATACCGTATTCGTCTATTTGAGCGCCCTGCCCCTATGAAACGCCCCCCCGGGACCTTTTCCAATCCTCCAAGAATAAGCCCCCCCCCCTTTCCTTCAGTAAAACTTCGTTACAGCAGAAGCTTTTAATTTTTCTTTGCAATCTTTACTGCTTCAATTTATAAACATGTATCTTCAAGTCCACCGATGTTGCATCACCAGGAATAGCATATTTTCCAGTGATACATGTAATACATACCTGACCTGTGTCCACAGGTTTACAAAGAATGCATCAACGTTTACTGAGCAACGCGTGTCCAACTATTACACCATCGCCTCAAACTGCAATGGGAGTATTGTCCATAGATGTGTCCTTTCTTTGTTTCTAGAATTGTGTGTGACAACCCGTGAAAACCCAAATTAGCATGCGGCCCTCAATTCCGCGTGCATTTTGCCTTTGCTTGTAAACGACTGTATACACAACTTCATGCAAACCAAATTTCAGAGGGTAATTCTCTAAAGTATTCAGAGTTATTGTTGTTACTAACATACTCTATATAATTACGACACCTTTTAAAAAGTACAACATATTAACGCAATTCGATATTGTACCAGCGACTGTCTCTAAGTTTCAATTTACAAAGGAATATATCAAGTCAGCTGAAAACTTTCATGCTGCAAGTACCTGTGGTATCCGCGACTCATCTTTCCGCAAACCAAGGTTTTCGGTCCACTTCCGCTCCCCATGGGCTTGCGGGAGCGGAGTTGGACCGAATTTGATATTTCTTGCAAAAATATTAGTGAATACCGCGTATTATTAAGCGAAGATTTACCGGTTCGATCAATTCTTTTGATGACGTATTATACTATGCGTTCTCCTCTCTCTTCTCTTCTTCTCTCTCTCTCTTCTTCTCTCGCTCTCTCTCTCCTCTCTTCTCTCTCTCTCTCTTCTCTCTCTCTCTCTCTCTCTCTCTCTCTCTCTCTCTCGCTCTCTCTCGCTCTCTCTCTCTCTCTCTCTCTCTCTTTTCAGTCCAAAATGGGGGTGGTGGTTCGTATTGTACAACGTTCCGTGTTATTTCGCAAATTACGCAATTACTAAACTTAAATTAATTCGCCTTTGTATACTCTAAACTAAATGATGATCGTGGTAGATTCACTGCAGCAATGATTTTCCTAAACGATGATGTGTATGTCGCCATTTGAGACGCTTTTTCCATCAAACGAAAACAAGACAAAATATAACGGAATTTACCGGTATTGTGCTGCCCACAAATACGACACCTGGCTGAAGAAAGAAGTGCGGAAAAAGTCGAAATTTATATTGAATTAAAATATTTTTCTTAAAAGATGCACGCTCGGTAAAGAGCATGCAAAGCTGCAACTGTTGTAAACATTTTTTTTAAAAAAACAATCATTCACTCTATACTTATGATTATGTTGATTTTAAGTGTCTACAACATCAATTTAAATTCGTTAGTAAGTAAAACTCTTGCATTATAAACATATTTATCTCGTATTTAGTCCGGATTGGAGCAAGTTACATAATAATTCCATGACAACTAAGGAAAAATTGAAGAAAAGTCCGAATACAAAACATCCAAAGGGCGTAGCACTGTTTTTGGAGGGGACTGATGTGTGACAAGCCAAAACAAGTAACTGAACACTAACTGTGTGTTGGGGGGGGGGGGCAAACTTCTAAAATCACTAAATGGTTGGAGTGGGTTCAAACTTCTAAATTATGTGACATAATTGCAGAATAAAAGTTATTTGGGGACAAAAAAAACCACATACCTTACCTCCCGCTTTTTTAAAAGTGGGAGGGAATCCCCTCCCTACGCTATGCAATATTTCCTGCAGTTCATTAAATAAGAGCTTTCATTTGAGTAACTCCTTCAAAAGACGTACAGCGTTGTGCCTTAGAAAGTATTTCGATGATTAGACGGTCCCCTAATATTTCATATTAATCGCGTATTTTTTCCCAAACAGAATGTAAGATTCTGAATTTGTTTAAAATTGTTTTAAAAACCACATTTTCACGATTTCTAGATATAAAAACTAAGTTGCTCCGTGTTATCAGGATTCATTGCTCCGTGTTTTATGGATCATTTGAAAAACTTTGCTCCTTGGTTTCTGGATTTACAAAATTTTTCTACCCCTTCAATGAACTGCGCAAATTTTGGAATGACGGTGTGGGACTTTGGTTTCGACCATTCACAAATAATTAGGTATATATCAATCTATCATTTTGATGGCAAAAAGACTCAAGGTAGCAGCCACTTCAGCTATTGTGTTTGAACGTTAAAAATTCGGGTTTTTGAAAGGAAAATTTGTCAGTTCATTGTTTGCACTGCGTTAATCTTCATCAATTTTAATGGCGATTGTTTTGTATTAAAGCTTTAAACATTGCAACAGTTGATTCAAATAAATTTGTCATCAGGAAAATGTGTTCAAAGTATACTGAAACATAAGATTATTCCTACATGCTACAGAACGACTGTTTTTGAATTTGGCTCCGCCGGGGCTTTGGATCCCTCGTGGACGTTGGAGCCGGATACCGTGTGATTAAATCTCTTTTTAAAGTATCAACAAAGGAGAGGTTCCAATTTCTTCCAAAAACTTTTGTAAATTCATTAGGTAAACCATCGAGACCAGTTGATATCCACTTTTGCATACTTGAAACCCGCCTCCGTACATTCTTCCAAATGCGGAAATAATGTCTAACCATGTTTCTTATTTTTTTCACTTAAAAATGTGATTCTACCTTCTGACAAATACGTTTCAATGATTTCATCATCTATGTTTTGACGGAATATAAGTTTTTATAAAAGTTAATCATTTCTCCTATATTTCATTATGGTTGTTATTTTTCCATTGTTTAATTTATTCTGTGATACATTAGATGATGATGTGTTTTTCTAAAGTTTAAGAAATAAGAAGTGCTTTTTTCTCGCATTTCTATCCATTTACTTTTTCTTATTTTGCACCTTTAGTTTTTTAATTCATATAAACAATCTAATTCTTGGCTTCTAAAGTTTTTTAAGTTTTTATAATTAGTCTTCAGTTCTACCAGTTTCTAATTTTTCTCAATTTCATTTTCATTGTTTGATCCTTTTTTAATCGACATCTATTTTAAATGTCATTCATATTAAGTGAATCTAAATAATGAGAAGGAGCCTTTAATCCATAATGATACTTCCCCTAAAAACAATGGGGGGGGGGTGGGGTGGGACTGGAATTCTAGCTCAAGATCAAAACTGAACTAGACTTAAGTCTAAAATTTCAAATACACTTACTTGAAGACATAATTATTATAACAAATGAAGGTTATCAGTATTTGTTGGCATTTAATTTGTTTTTAAAATCCCGCAATGTTTAAACATCTGAGCTATAAATCGTGTGATATAGTAACCAAAATTTGACTCAAGTCTATTTCTCAGTTATGATCTTGGGGCCGAGTTGTTCCTTCACCTGTTGTAGAACAAAATGGTTTCCAAGCTTTTAAAAAGTGTTAGCCTTTCTACCTAGAGTCACCAATCATTACATATGTTCTAGGATGGGGACAAAGTTTCCTTATCGAATTTGGGCTGTCAAGGTCAAAGCACCACTGGGATCTTGAATAGTAGCAATATTGTTTCTGGGCTCATGAGAATTATCTATTTTATCTAGAGTCACCATATCGATACATAATGACTACTCATTCGACGAATATGTTCCCTTTGGAATTAGGGTCAAAAAGTCAAATATGCTAAACAGCAAAGTAGCAATTGGTTTCCGTTCTAGAGTATTACCTTTCTACTTAGATTTTCCACTATATCATAAATATCATACATGTACTACTAATATGACAATATGTTCTTTTCGAATTTGGGGTCCAAAGGTCAAGGCACTGCAAATCAAATTAGCAGGATGGTTTCGGGTTCGTCAGCATTATCCTTTCTACCTAGAGTCACCAATCATACAATATGGATCTACCCAGTGGGACAAAGATGTTCCCTTATCGAATTTTGGAGTCAAAATTCAAAGCGCATTGGACATCGACGTAGCCAATATATGGTTTCCAGACTTCTAGAGCGTGTATTTTCCACAGAGTCACCCACCATCATACAAATTAATATTGAACTACCCAGGGCAAAGATTGCTCTTGTCCGAATTTTGGTCCAAAGGTCAAGCTCGTTTGGACCATTAGAGTGCAATATGGTTTTTCATTTAAAAATTTCCTTTGAACGGTTATCAACACCCTCTGTAGATTGACATGATACTTTCTGTGTTAATTGATAGGAATCATATGCATATTTTGAAGATGATAACATGTGAACAAAAAGACTCCATTATATGAGACGTTAAAAAAATGCAAATATGTGAACTCCCTGTGGGCTATGATACCTCAGATGACCGTTAAGGCCCAAGGGGCCTCTGTTTTCTTTTCTCAACATATTCTATTTTTGATTCCTTTCTATAAAAACGTGTATGACCTTTATGTTGGCAGAGCGGGTATCCAATGTATAAGTAGCTGTTGCCAGCTTGCCCAATCCCATCAATATTTGTGAATAAACTTATTATAAATAATAAATAAAAGCTGCAGAATAGTCTTAAATTAAAAAACCCCAGTAAATAGATCGCACGCTCATTAACCACCTATATGACCCATACGAGAGCCATCACAGAAGGGCCTTATGACAATATATTAGCTGAATACAAATCTTGCGAGATATTTATAATGAGTAATCCTCATATTCCTTTCCTAAGCCAATTATCTGGCTTGTATCATTAAGTCTGAAGAGGACTAATTATATACCATTATTCAGTAGGAATATGCTTTGGACAGTTGTCCGTCTAAGGTCGATCTCCACAAAAAGACCCAATAGTATTTGTTTTTTGATTAACAAAAAAAATAGCATCATTTGACTCACAGAATATAAAACTCAAAAACTCTGTCCCGTACATATTACGTGGAGTTATCAATGACGTAGCTATATATAAATATAATTAAAAATTAATTTGCAAGGCCGATTAAGTTTATACGTCGATTAGTTTCTACATTCTTCAGGAGTTATCCAATGAACATTGCTAAGGTACCTAGTGACTAATTTACCTAGTAACCTAGCAATGTTCATTATAACATCCTGAAAATTGTAGAAACTAACTCAGATACTTAATTCGGCCTTCATTATTTTTAGTATACTACTACTTTGTGTGGATTTTTAATACCTATTTGTGGAATATATATTATATAATATATATATATATATATATAATGATATATATATATATATATATAATATTATATATATATATATAATATATATATATGCATATATATATATTAACACAAGTCTACATTTTCATCGGAGTAAAAATTAAAAAAAAACAACCTAAACACTTTCTTCGCATAATATTTCGACACGCGTTACCGACTGCATGTGAAGACCGGTAACCGCAGGATCGCAAAATATTTCAAGAAATGTTCTAAGAGTTCTTTTTATTTTATATATTTATCATTTAATATATTCACAAATAGAGTAAAATTAGGTATTTAACAAATCCACACACGTAGTAGATAATCAACAAATTTTAAAACGGCCGATTTGAGAAATATACTCGATAGTCTATCAACCCAATTCCTTATTCCCAGGAGCCACAAATAAACTTATTGCTAGCTTCACATATACACACAGCCTATTTCAACATAAGTATATGAACAAGCGCAACTGAAATTGTTTACGCTTTGATAAAGTTATTATTACGCATGTCACTGGTTAACGTTAGGGAAAAATAATCACGGGAAATCATTTTACTTTACATAACAACGGGTAACATATCTTGATTTAACCATGTCTATTTCTGTTGTGATCCTGTAGAATTATATTAATTATTATTAATTTAATAATTAATAAAAAATATCCCAATAAAAGATCGGATTTTACTCTGATTGAGGAATCCTCTGTCCCAATGAGCATGAAAGTTAGAAGGGCAATGTAATGTCGTCCTGTAGAATATATTATAGGATTAAACATTCTTTTTGAAGAATGTAGTCAAGCTGTAAACTCTGGACATCTCTTTACTCACCAAAACTGAAATAAAATGTTTCCAGTTGTGAGTAAATGTCCAGATTCTCACACATCGATAACAATTCTTCAAAAGAATTCATTAAATTCTTATAATCCCAATTTGCTTCACTGTATGAACAATTTTTAAAAATTGGAATAGTTCCATGCCGCTTACATTGTTTGTTTTCCAATGCCGCAATTATCTGTTACCGTCACGTTTCGGATTTATTGGACCAGTGTAAATTCTTACCGTTTCAATCTTAATTTATCACAATCCAAACAACATTCTGTAATATAAAACGACATTGGAATTATTAAAATGAAAAACGACAAACATTCGGCATTTTTACGCGGCATTGAGGAACCTTGTCCCAAAATGAGATTGAAGTTGAAGGGCGCCAATCATTAGAAGTTGTTTCGTGGCACAGTGACGTTTATAATAAAATGTAGAGAACGTATCAAGTGACTGTTATTGATCTGATACTTTAACTTTAAGATTATATTTTTTCGGATTAGTCTTTTCTTTGGTCTTAACGAATTACGCGTTGAATACAAATATAAAGTAATCTTAGAGAGAAAAGTACGACACACCACTAGCCAGTTGGGACTCCCGACCTACGTGTTGGAACCGGTCATGATAAACAGTTTTAGCGGATGATATTAATGTGCAAGGAATCAGCGATGAATTTATAACCTTTAGACCTAAGGAGAGATGAGCCAGACGTTATCTGAACCACTATAATAATTTAATATTTATGTGGCATTTAAGATAGGTCTATAATTTTTGAATTAAATAGTTTTCCTTTGGCATCACAGTATATTTGTCTGCATTGGTGTATCCACAGATTTACACCCCCCCACCAACCATCACTGAAATATATCATAAGAAATACATGTACAAGAATCTTGCTTAAAATATGCCATAATTTTTTATGATTGAAAAACGAAAAATTCGATATAGAGCACAGGCTTGGACCAATTTTATTTGTGTCAGTTTAAATATTGACCAGGAAGGTTCGAATTTTTATAACTCTTCTTGGTCCAAGCCTGTCGCTCTCATATCGACATTTGTCGGCTTTTTCATCACATAAAAGTGGTGATTTTAAGGAAAATTCTTGCAATTTAGTGATATTGGCATGATGTCTTGGCGGCATTAATCCTTTGGTCATCGACACCAGCGCAAAACTCCCAAATAATTTTACTACCCTGATAAACTACATACATAGGACTATCATTTTGTCGCAGAAAATAAATTTTGTTGAAAATTTATTTCTAATTTTGACATTTTACAGGACCGATTTTTCACCCTTCGTGGGCCTAGATCCTTTATAAAATGGAAAACGGGTAAAATTTGGATACCATTTTAGGCGCCATCTTTCGGATGGGTTCGCTGTACATGCGCGCACACTTGCCGATATTTACGGTCTCTCGGATCATGTGTCGGTGAACGGTCATGCGGTGGTCTTAAGTGTGTTCACTCGCGAGAACAGCAACACATCCAGTTTTGAACCAACAGTTATTAAAATTTTCGCAGAATGCATTTTTGGAATATTGCATAAAAAACGGCAGAAAAAGCAAAAGCATTACGACACACACCATGCGCGGTATTGAACCTTAAAGTTATTCCCCGAAATTCCAAATTCCAGAAATTAAAGAGAGAACCAGAAACATCAGATAATAAAAGAGAAAACTCCTAGATATGAACAGTTCAAAACCGAAAGAGGATTTTGTTAGAATGCGGGGTCAACTAAAACGAAGATAAATTTAAATCCATTACAGGAATTTCGGAGACCAACAAATATACCTCGTTCGGCATTTTCAAATTCTTAATGAATCTAATATAATAATATATAGTTATATAATATATATACTATATTATATATATATATATATATATATATTATAGTATATATATAATATATATATATAATATAATATATATATATATATAGTATTTTTTTTTTTTGAGAGTATTTCAATCTGAACCAAAATGAAAAGAGGCAACTTTTCCTTTTCAGATTACAATTTAGGAAAAGGGCAAAGTACTATTCAATACAACCGAAAACTGCGTCCGCCGATACTTGCGTTCAAAGACTCGATGGAAACTCAAAGTTTGTCACACTCAAACAGCCCTTCCCAAGCTGCTCACAGCAGCACTGTCATTTGTTTCTGTCAAAATACCCGAGAACCTAAATCAATTCAACCACGCAATTTAGATAAATTTGTGTACCATAAGTCAAATGTTGACGACAAACAGAAGTTTTTTCTACCGACAAATAAATGGGATCTCACATCGTTTATTTTTCCTCGGGTGAGTTTCAAGAATTGCATCAATTCAGATGCCCTAATTTCTACAGCCTTCCCATCGAAGCACGATCCCAATCCCGATGAATAATATAATATATCTGCATGTCCATCCCGGGTGTCCATCAAACATTACGAAATTCGAACTTCAGCTGTAGTTTGACCCCCCCCCCTTCCCCCGCTGTACTTGATCTTTGTAGCTTATAGTTTATCTCATATATAGAAATCGCGCTATAAACAAGTATTATATCGTATTATACAAAGCAATAATTCTATCTCTACATGATGTATGTCCACCACTCTTTACAGTCATTTCCACGGTGTATAAATCCAATTGACCACCACCAAAAAAAATCACCGTCGATTGTGTTTTGATTGTAGGGGATCAAATGATGCAAGCTTTGCAATAAATGAACTAGGAGGTGTGTTCCCAATAGAACTGTAATAATCTCTAATGTAATTTGTGATGCAGCAAGCCTGAATGTGGACATAACTGTTTTCGGCATGCCGCTAAATACATGATTGTACAATCCAAAAGGCAGAACTGTAAATTAAAAACACACAATCCATCAATCTGCCAGCTGAAATTAATATATTTCAGATATATGGCGATAGTTTGATAGATCACGTTTTATTTTTATTTGTATATTCCATATTCTCGTATGAAGTGGCTTGGGTGTCTACAGTAGAAGCATTATTTTGTTCTCTTGTTGATTTGTCGAAAGTGGGAAGTTGCCAAGCCTGGATAAAAGTCATTCCTCATTCTACCCTCATTACAAGTGAAAAACAAAAAAAGAGGGTTGGAATTCTGATACAGTCCCTTTAAAACAGAATCCAAAATTCAACGAAGGGCAAACATGCCACAGGTAGGATGAATGTGGGACAGAAAGTCACAGGACAAAAAGTCACAGACGAAAAGTCACGGACAAAATGACCATGGACAAAAGGTCACAATCAGAAAGTAGGACAAAAAGTCACAGGACAAAATGTCACAAGACAAAAAGACACAGGACAAAATGTCACAGTTTATATGAAAATATTGATTTTTTTAAATAAATGTTATATGAATTTCGAAATATATTCATTGTGTTTAAAAGTTAAAGAATATGAGTAGGGTTTTTACTTTTTATGAGAATTTATTTTTATCTAACTTTCTAAATTTTGATGAAAATAATTTGATGATTAGAACTAAACTTATTCGTTTTATCGTATCTATTGCGAAACATGAATTAGGTTTATAATAAGAGTTTTTCTTTGTTTTTGTAGAAAGGGGTAAGCTTTGTAATAATTTGGTTTACAATAATGTTGAAATAAAATCAGATGCCCTGTGATTTTCATTTTATTAATTTTGTGACTTTATGTCCTGTGATTTTTTGTTCTGTGTCTTTTTGTCCGTGTGACTTTTTGTCCTATGTGGTCATTGTGACTTTTTGTCTTGTGTCTTTTTGTCCTATCGATTTTGTGACTTTACGTCCTGTGACTTTTTGTCCTGTGACTTTTCTGTCCGTTTTACCGTAGGAATCAGGTGCCTAGTTGGGGAAAGCACCTCCAGTTGACCGATGACACCTACCTGAAACCCTACATGTATATCTTACTCAGGAAAACGAAGTAAAAATGTTTAAAGGACAGCCCAACAACTGGTATGCAACATGTCAAACAGTTTGACTAGTTGCATACCAATTATTAGGACGATGAAGTTGGAACATCATTAGACCCAATTTTACGTTACATTGAGTATATAGAAGACTGTGGTGTCGCTTCTTTCGAGTTCACTGGGATATATAGAATTGAATGAAACATGGAATATGAATGGAAATGAGTATTGTTCATGGATAAAACTTATTGTTCAAAGGCTACAATAGGAGATTTGGTTTTTTTTTCAAATGTAAAAGCTTTTTCAATTACTACAAAAAGGTCAGCAAATATTACATATACATGTATTTGTTTTTCGTCCCGCTGAGAATATTTCACTCATATTGGGACGTCACCATGCTTTGCACTTAAATGGCTTTAAGCAGTGAGAGTTCTTTTACATGCCATACCTGCTGCGACACGGGACCTCCGTTTTTAAGGTCATACCCGAAAGACCCGTGATTCTCACTATAAAATGTCGAGCTCTTGGCGAGGGAGCAATCACTACCTACATGTATTTTAACGTTTTAGGTATGACGCGGCCGGTGTTATACAGCCAGACTTCCCCCATAGTGATACTTCCCCCGGAAGTCTGGCTATAGAGTGAGTCTTCCCCGGTGGGGGGGGGGGGGAGGCTCACTCCTAGAGCCAGACTTCCCCGCGCAGAGCCAGCCCTCCCCTGCGGAAGTTTGGCTCTAGAGTGAGGCTTTCCCCCTGCGGAAGTCCGGCTCTGGAATGAGCCTTCCCTCCGTAGTCTGGCTCTGAGTTGGAGCCTTCCCCCGGAAGTTTGGCTCTGGAGTGAGCCTTCCCCCGGAAGTCTGGCTCTAGAGTGAGTCTCTCCCCCCCCCCCCCCGGAAGTCTGGCTCTAGAGTGGAGCCTTCCCCCCGGAAGTCTGGCTCTGGAGTGAGCCCTCCCCCCGGAAGTCTGGCCTCTAGAGTGAGTCCCCCCCCCCGGAAGTCTGGCTCTAGAGTGACCTTCCCCCGTAGTGTGGCTCTTCAAAATGAAGCCTTCCCCACAGCACACTTGCTCTAGATAAAGCCTTACCCCAGGGGAAGTCTTACTATAGAGCCTTAACACCTCTGAAGTTTCACTCTAGAAGAGCACCCCCATTTTCATCCCCTCGGCAAACTTATGAAAATAGTTTTATTGGACTGGGAATTGACTGTACCTAAACGCTTCGTCTTTCTCTCTCTCATGCTCTCCTTTCACTCACTCAATCTCTCCTGATCACTCAGTCAGTTGGTGAGTTAAAATGACGTATTAATAGGATAGTACCACTCATTTTGGTGATTTTTTCTCACCCGTAAATGCTCTTATTCTCGCTTCGAATATAGTAAGAAAAAAATATTTAGAATGACTTGTTTCCTCAGAAGTTAACAATAGGATATCAACTTGATGAATAGTAAATTGAATCAGTATTTGTCAGGAAGCCTAAAAATTATAGGGACATGATGTTAAGATCATAATCGTTTTAGATTTGCAAATAAAACAGACATAATACATAAGATTTGTTTTTTGTTTGTTTGTTTTTTTTTTTGTTGTTTTTTGGTTTTTTTTTTAATTTTACAGAAAACTGAGACTTGTGATGCATCATTCTGACGCATATTGATTCTTTAAAAATGAGAATAAAACAGAGGGACATACCATCCTTTTAATTCCAGTGTGGTTTGTACTAAACATCTCTGTAAGGCCAACATAAAATAAAATTGTCCTGGTCTCGGGAAATTGATTTTGAAAAAATGTGGGTAGTGTAGGTAGGGGTTTTTAATTTTTTGTTTTTTATTTCTCCAAAGAGCGAGGGTAGGGATTTTTATTTTTTGTTTGTTAAATCAAGACGATATAAAACCACTGATAATGATTGCAACATATTTACGAAATGTCAACTTCAAAGGGCATCAAACTTTGTAGCATCCAGAGACTCAGTAAAATAAAACTTTGACTAAATACAATGTGTGTTGGGTAGCAGTAAGGGTGACCCCAAAATTCAAGATACTCTGATTCCCACCGTTAAAAGTGATGAATAGCTAAAAAATATCCTTGACATTATATTAGATGTCTTAAAGCTATGTCCGCAATTACATCGAGTATTTGCCATCTGTATTAATAAACCAAGTCCCTAAAATTGAAATTTTTGTTATTATAAAGTCTGATGAACAAACATTGAAACGGTAAATCCATATGTGTGTTGAACTTGGAAATTGTCCTCTTCTTTAAACCATCGCTCTGCGATCAAAAAAATAATAAAGTAAATCTATGTTCATATTTAATTGCCCCTTTTGAGCAATACTAACACGCAATGATTTTCCTTCAAGATAGGCATACAAAATACATACTGATGAGGTACTATCTTGTAGCTCCAAGAGTATGCGTCAGAGGAGATAAACTCTATTTCGGATAAACTTTCCTTCAAATGATTCTGGATACACGTCTTATAGAGAGATAGCCTCGGATAAATACATTTTTTTCGGGATAACTCATTGCAATACCGATCGATACGGCGCGCGGCAATTTTTTATGGCAAGCTAATAAACAACCAGCGGCCAAAATTTTAACTAGGGCGGCGGTCTCTGAGAACCAGAATGATTAAATTTTACTTTGGCCTAAATAATAGTACAGTTTACCAGGCATAAATGAAGGGGGGGGGGGGGGTCCTGCTATGGGGGAAAGGGCTGGACTGCGACAACTGGTGAAGGCTCACTCTTAGACCAGGTTTCCTGGGGAAGGTTCATCTAAAAGCCAGCTTCCGGGGCGCAAGTCCTATTAAGGGGAAGGCATCACTCTAACAAACACCTGTTCGAGCGGCTCGAACTCACGAGCCTCCCGATTATGAGGCGTGAATTCTACCTCACTGAGCCATCATCGACCAGTGGGTCAACTGATAATGGAACACGGTTTTCTCGGGAAATTCAGTAATCTGTTGAGAAGAACCTGATCAACCAAAGAACGAAGTAATATTATTGTGAATGAGGAACTCCAACATCAACTTTCAGAGTACTTGTGTGTAGAATGCCATAGTGACAACCACAGCTCATTTTTCATATTTTAATCAAGTGCTATTTAAAATACGTATCGATCAAAGTGATAAAACTAATATCGAATCCGACTAATAGAATCTATGTGGAACCATTTTCAATGCATCAGATCTGCTCGTAAACTGCGCTTGTGTGAAGATCATGGGAATTGCAAAGGTTCAGCTCATCTGCTGACTCGAGACATTTACATAGCCCAATTGAATGACCATTAAGAGCGTTGTGTAAGAGACTTATATAATAACCATCGCTTTCAAGAATGGGAATATTCCCCTCCTCTTATAATTTTAAAAGTAATTATAAATCAATATTATTCCAAAACGGAAACCATTTACTGTCCTTTTAAAACTAAACAATGTTCTTTAAACACGTGAACGCTTTTCAGATACCCCCTCCCCCTATACTTACAGCCCTGCGTGTAGTGTCCAAGGCTCTTGTTTATCAGACAGTCATAATGAATCCCTCGCGTAAAATCATTATCTTTGCTTATGAGTTGTAATAAAGTTCTAATTCTTACCTCTTTTCTCCCAATAACTCTGTGAAAATCTGGCAATATCCATTGTACTCTTGATATGCTGCATAAGTTTACCATCCGTTCGAATTCGCATGCGTGTAGAAGATCGAAAGGCCGTCAACTTTTTTTGGGGTGCTCCAAAAAGTATGGGATTTATTGCGTTTAAGCCGCAATTTGATAACATTATTAATGATTATTTTCGGCAAAGTTCATTCAACTATGCCCAATCAAAATTGAGAAGTTCTGGAAAATTGTCATTATAGATTTTTGAAAGGACGTGAAGCCCGAGGTATATTGCCCTTGCTTCATGCACAACTTCTATGGATCGTAGGAGCCGCGGGACATGGGGAGGGCTCAACATGCGCCCCCCCCCACTTTCAGAAGTGGGGGGGGGGACAAAATTGGTCTTTTGCCCACCCCCCGTTACTGTCCAGTAACTTTTTTCCTCTCCATACAATGCTTCAATTCATATGAATGTTTGCCAATCCAAGCATTCTGTGAAATTTAGAAGTGGACTTGCACTCGAAGGGGGCCTGGGGGGCGGAGGGGGGAGGGGGCTTATTGATGAGGTCAGGGCGGTGACCTACTTCAGTATTGAAGTGTTTGTCCCCTCCCACCCCCCGCCCCCCCCCACTTTCAGTATTTGAATGACCTTTTTTTCTTTTTTTTTTTAGCTTGTCAACAAAATTTTGAAGTTTGCCCCCCCGCCCGCCCGACACCACATTTGTGAACTTTTGAAGTTGCCCCCCCCCCCCTTTACAAAATCCGTCCTACTCCTGCTGAAACTTCGTATAAAATCATGGGATGGCCATACATTTGTTTCATAACAGGATAAAAATAGAAATTAACTGATTTACAGTATTCAATTGTTTTTTGTAAAAGATCTTTCATTGTGAAGTTATCATACATGTTTAATAAGGAATTATTTACAGAAACAATAATCAATAGTACTTTAGTTCCTGAAACGAAGGTACAAAAGCAAAAAAGAAAGTATACATGTAAGTGAGGATCAGTGTCCAATTATTTTAGAAATCCTTCACGTAAACAAACATTAACATGATAGCTTCCATTTTTCTATTCTTTGTTTTAGATTTTGGTGTCTATACTTACGTCTAATGGTTTCAGATCAGTTAAAAGCAAAGTAATAAAAGTAACTGGCGAATATTAATGTTGTTTAATTGTGGAAATTACTCTATAACCAACGCAGATCTGTAGAGTGAATACACCCTGTGCATTTCAGTAAACACATCTCTAGAACATCATAGACATTTCCCTCATTTCTGTTCTCGATTTTGTCGAAGAATAATTTCATCCCGAAATGTGATAAATCGTTTGATAATATATTCTTTTTCAATTCTCAAATAACTTTCGATTCTTGATATAGCCAATCACGTAACACCACATTACTGACGATTAGGTACTCTCTTTCCAATATGTGAGCATTACAGCAACTTCAAAAACCATACTACCCATAATCCTCTGCGTCTCCACACACCTCTCTTTCAGTAACATAAACTAGCTTATCGGATGAAATACCTACATTGAATAGATAACTGTAACTGTTTTTCATGTTGGATAAATTGGACCAGTAAAAAAACCAAAGCTGTTAAATCTGAGGGTTTTCGACTTTGAATAGAAAACAATCTGTTTCGGAAAACAACCAAGGCACTTAACCAATGAACATATATTTTTAGAGATCATGAATAAAGTAAAAAATCAGAGAATCGGATATTTTCTGCTCATTTGATAATTAAGCAGGACAAATTCTATTCAGATACAATATGCTATTTTTCATTTTCCTCTGGAAGTTTGAGTTGTAATACAGAATTTGTAAAATTTTTAAAAAAATTGATAAAATGAAAAATCGTTGGAATAGCTCGGCTGTGCTCGCCATTTTTTGCTGGACGCTGACCACTAACGAGGTGTCACCTCGTAAAAACGAAGAAGTACGTTTAGCATAACTAAGAAAATACCACCCCTTACCCTAAAATTGGTTAATTAAAATTTTTTTTCAAGATAATGGAACCACAATTGCTAACTTCAATGTCAGTGCAATCTCTTCTCAACAACACA
>CAJDSM010029872.1:0-11766 GCA_903981925.1 Ostrea lurida
GCGATTTATTTCCTTTAATTGCAATTTCATAAACTTTTTGTAGCATGATCCAAAACCTGGAAATTCCATGTAACAGCAAAAGTAGACGTAAGAAAACCACACCCTCTGAAACCCAGCGCCAAAGTACATCTCAGATTCACTCTCAGACTCGCAGAGAACAAAAGCTAAATACAGAGACAGAGACAGATAAAACAAGAGGTGACCAAGCTGAACACAAAGACCAACATCCCCACCCACATAGTAATTGTTACACACTCAATAATATCCATTTATTGCATAACCTTTCCCATATATGAACAAATTGACTTATATCAAAGAAATAGTTGTGACACTAACTAGAAATAGAGTAAAACTCACAAACCATACCCCCACCACCCACATATTTTTATGCTAACTCAAGTCACTGAAGGTTGAACAAAGAAGTTATAGCCCAAACACTAAATCTATAATTTTGACCTTGAGGTGAAAGTCATATAGAGGTCATGAATGTACGTTACACATCGTCTCAATAGTGATACACTCGTGAACCAATGTTGGTATGCCTACATCAAAGAACTTAAAAGTTACGATCCAAACACGAATCTGTACAGAGTGATTCCTGTGATTCCTCCTCTCCCCCAAACATTGTTTGCTGGGGTTATAATAAATATTGTTGCAAATAAATTGTAACATTCCTTCCTTAGTTTTTTTTTTTTATTGATCATTAAATTCTACAACATATTTTGCCTACATGACAGCTTGATCTCATTTGTGTTTTGAATCTGCTGTATTCACAGGTAGACATCCAGGAAGCGTAGAATTTCCAAGTTCGTGGTGAAGCGTAATGATGTTCTCAGTCAGTGGTGCACGATGATGTGGAAGCAGGCAGATTTGCAAAATGGTATCGTTTCTCATATGGATCCTGGTTGTGTCGGGTACTTGATATGTTGAATTATAATTTATGACAGTTGGATCACTTATTCTGTCACTGCGTATTAAAAACTCAGTGGAATTTGTGTCACCATGACGTTTGTAGTAGTTACATTTATAAATGGAAGGTTGGTAAAGGTTTTCTTGTTTCAATTGTAGCGGAGGTCCAGACTTGATATTTCAATTTTCCGAGTAATTGTAGTACTATTGTAATAAGTAATATGGGTTTTAAATTCACAAACCTCTTTTAAAGGTGAGCGCACAGACGGTCAGTCATACGTGAGGAAGTTGTATATTATTTATTGCTTATTTGAAGAGAATTAGATTTTGTGGCGACACGCATTACACAGGAGAACTGGATTCCTTGATAACATTGCATGATAAAAGAGAGATTCTATTGCATTTTTATTTGTGTTAGGTACTGATAAGTTTTGTGAAAAGAATGATTGGAGCAATGTGCTGAGTACATTGTAAACAATTCTGGTTCTGTTCTAGTATATAATATTATACAGAAGCATTTTGTAATTGAAGCAGGGTTTTTTCGTGATGCATACGTCGAGGGAATACATGATTTAACTTCTACAGGGGAAGCAGAAAGTTAATAGAAGTAAGGTTGAAACAAGATAAGTACAATTTGGCATACCTGTTATTTAGTTCAAAGAGTATCGGGGTACTTATGTGCTAGTAATCGCTGGATAATTTTATGTGGGGGTCTCCAGTTATATTTTTACTGTCGTGTTACTTTGCTACTGGGTTAGTTGGTAGACTTATTGATATTTTTTTGAAGTAGATTCACTATTAACTGGAATATCGCCATGGGTAACTGTTTATGCATCAGATCGATTGAAGTTTATAGATTCAACTGAAAATAATGGGTGGGATAAGTCAATTTTTTGGACTATCCGAGGAGTGACAGGGAAATGATACGTGAATTATTTCATTTTTCTTTGTAAGTGGTTTCGTGTAGTTGTCTATTTTCAGATCAGTAAGTAAGTAATTATGTTGGCTATTATGACTAAATCAATTTTCGATAGCTTTAACGTTTCTAGTTATCTATAACTATTAAAGAGAACCTTTTTCGGAAAGATAAATGGTATAGTAGGTGGGTAAAGGATGTAAGCGTTGGTGTCTAATTGTTTTGGTAAGATATCTTTTTCATTGAATTCCCAGTGATCTGGAGTTATCCCTCTTTCGATATGTATTTTACGGTCAGTTATGCGCAGACGTATAACTTATGGATTCAGACCGGTGAAATGGGTGCATATTGTAAGGGCTCTTAGGCTCGGTGCATTTTTGGTCTTTTGAGTGGACAGGGGGGTCTTTAATGCGTGTGCATACGATACCAGAAATTAACTGAGGGTTATATGTATCGATTATTTGGAACAGGGCTCTCAAGTATCAATGCGCGGACCGCCATCGTATTTAGTCTTATGTTTATCTCTCATTAGACGCAGGGGCAGATGGGAGTAAGTGGAGGACTTTAACCCTGTATCATATAATCCGGTATCTTTCCAAATATGGGTAGGAAATGTATATAATTTCATATGAGTATTACTTAGAATACTCGAATCAGTATAGAACACCATCATTTTAGTGAATCAAGGGGTTGATCTCGTTGGGGTAATGAATCCTTGGTATGAAAATTAAAGCGTATGTATGTTCAACTGGTCAAGATTGTAAAATATCTCCTGTACTGTGAGGACATTGAATCAAATAGAACGTATAATTACGTAAAATATAAAATAATATTTATCTATGATTTGTATAAGTTAGTCACAGCTGTCGAGGTATGGTTAAACATCATGGCCGTGCATATATTCATGGCAATGACTGGTTTAACGGTAACTCATCTCGACTTTCATTTAATTATATAAGTGGCAAGAAATAGGGAGGATCACAATCTTATATTCTTGAAAGAATAAATAAATGGATTCTTTATTATGCTAATTAGGGTAAATTGGGTAAAAATAGATATTGGGTAATTAAATAAAAAGGAATAAAACTCTTTACAATTATTCGACCAACTGATCAGAAGATTGAATTTTTTACCAGATATCGATCGGTTATTCCTGTGAGTGAAGGGGTAGTCTAATTAACAGAGAAGATTGATCGATAGGAATGAATAGCTAATGAAATTTTACAGTGGTTTGCTGGCATTTCGTTATTGAGCAACTGAACGATGATTTATCTCAGAGAATTTAGGATTTCGAACGGGATATTAAAATATGAAGTGATTTCGGACTTTTCTTATAGATTTTACCTATGATATATTCTCTGGAGCTTATATTTATTCTCACAGAATCATATAAAGGTATGCATTATGTAGATTCGGTGATACGCCTATTTATATAATGTAGTTAAGATAATGAGTTGAAGGTAGGAATCATGATAATTTAGGTACTTATTGAGGATTATAACGATATTATGATTATGTTCATGGAGGTGTATTGTTTTGTGTAAGAGTCACTTCGAATGATTTGGGGATGGAAACTTGCGTATAAATAGGATATATTTGTTTTGTTTAATCTGTCTAATCAACCATATTTTAGAGTCAAATTGTTGTGAAAATTATTGAAATCTGGTTTATAATCGAATATGATATTCTAGAAAAAGAGGTATTGTTAGCGAATTTCATCTGGTACATAGTAGGGATCGCACAAGAGGACTGTACTTAGATCTTTTAGTGAGTATACATTTTATTCTTCGTTAAGGGGATGTCTGTGATTGTTAGTGTTTTGACTTGTTAATTCATATTTTCATATTTTTTATTGTCTCAATTTATTTTATATTAGTATTTTTTTTCTGTTTGTTTTTACATGTTGAAGTAGGTGAAATTGCTTTTTTTGAGTACTTCTATGGGTTCTCATATATACTCAGGTTACAATACGAAGATCGGATATAGGAATGGAGTATCAGAGATCAATAACTTTTGTGGGGAGGTCCTACTTAGACCATGCTGTCTCAACTATCTAATATTATATATAATCTAGTTACTTGTTGTAAGCGGTTGTTCGTATAGACTAACTATGCATATTTACTGTGAAATGTAGGTAATGTATTATTTCAATTATTACTCATCATATTTATTGTAGATTGTTATAATTTTTTAATTCATGTTAATTCTACGGAGCAAATTGGGTTTTATCAGGCATCAGGAAAGTATTACAAGTTGGGTAATAGTTTATGGTTTGGGGTAATGTGATTGGAGCTTAAGGGTCGGAGGATCAATGCGCTCTTTAATTCACTGCTAAGGTATAAGCAGGGAGTCAAAAGGACATGCACTCTCGCGCTTGGTTATGGGTTTTTTGTTGTACGCGACAGACGCGTACTGGTTTCCGAAGTTCATCTGATTAGTGTATGGCTGTTAATGGATGTCGGTGACTTATTTGTTATGCGTCTAGGGTTGGGTACGAGTGTTGGTATTGGTATAAAGAACAGATAGTAATATTCTCCTATGCGGGTAATTATGTGAATTGAAACAAAACAATATAAAAAAAAAAATATACTCTGATCTGGCTATGGGACAACTATCTACTTATTGGTCCTGGGGTACGATCCGGGTGTTCCACTAATGGTTTAGTTGTTGCAGCTCATAGCTCATAGGGTTCAATTATGCGAAAAATGCGGGTGCTCCTTAGGTATTCCTAATTCTCTATCGCTATATATAAGAGCTAAGTCTTGAGAAATGAAGCATTTTCATGCTCGTGCGGATTGAGGATGTTCGTAATACAGTGATGAAGTTAATGGTATTGTATGATTAAGGAAAATGAGTTTACATAGTCAGATTTTTATTATGTCATACGTGATGTTGATTCTATTGGTAAACTCTTTTCAGTCAGGCGCGTCATTATGAGGGGGATGTGCTTTTGGTGCGAAGTCGCATGACAGCGAGGGACGCTCGAAATAGGGTTCTATGAGGATTTGTCACCAAGCAGTTGAGGGAAAATTTTTCATCTTATATCAAACATTGATGGAAAGCTTGGTCATTTAACTAAAAATTGTTAAGGCTTTTATCTTGAGAATCAGGATACTGTAGAAGAATATTTCGGAGAAGGAAAATACTTTCTGTATTAAGTCGGGAGTGCACGTCTGCTCTGAATTCTTGGAGATAACTATCATTTTAATAGTCTAATGATATTTATCGCGTATTATTATACGTCTTTTGATATTGGCTGCAATTTTGTTTCTCGCTATGGGTTGCGGGTGGTGGGCTTAATTCAGCGGGTACCACTTCTTTGACTCGGGGAGAACTTTTGTAACTGTTGTTTTTCCTATCCGGCTCTAAAGCGCAGGGTAAGAGAATGCTTAGGGAGTATTGAGTAGATTTATCCCAAAGAAGTTGTGTTGGATTTTGAAGAATTTTGTTTGTCGCGTTCGCTACAGCAATTGCATTGTATTAATACGTTACCTGATGGAATAGAAGTTAATATAAGGAGATGTATAGGTTGTCATAGGTTTAAATTGCAAATGCTTTGTAGTCTTCGAAAGGTGTACGATAAGGTCATGATCTAATGTTATTTAATGGGATCCTATTATCTGGAGAGTATTTGTAGAGGAGCTTTCATTGAGATATTAACTTCTCTAGCAGTTATCTTTGGGAGGAGTTTCGTTGCATATTATGGATTCATTGGAATGAAATGGTATTTTTCTTGGGGAATATTAATATCCGAGAACACCAACAGGATACAGAGCGCAGAACTATGGGGAGGTAGAATAGTGATATGCTCAAGGAAACTTTGCATGTAGAGTCGGGGGCATTGAAATTATGATCGATATACGGTGTAAAATTGGAATCGAGCCTTATGGTGGCTGTAGATTTGTACTATGTCGGTATACGAGTTGATGACATAGCTAATCCGTGGAAGTATATATAACAGGCATCTAACTATTTCCTAATTTCATTATATTTATAAATCCCTGTATTAATTTTTTTTTGCATGTGGAGAGAGTATGAGAGTCGATATCATCATGGAGATGGGTCGAAATCTTCGGAGAAATGGGAAAGAGAAGAGGAGAAGGATCGTAAAATGGAGAAGATAAGGAAGATAAGGATCGATAAGATGAAGGAAGGAGAGAGAGAGTAGAGAGAGATACCGAGTAAGTCAGAGAGAGGGTAGAGAAGAGAAGAGGACGAGAAGGATCAATATGGTGATGAAAGTTCTATTCTCTTGATTTTGCTTCTCTAGGTCTAAGGCTTAGGGGATCCTGGCATGGTTTTTGTATGGCTTTTGTGCGGGGCAGGTGCAGGGGTAACTTAAGCACGAGTGGGGTAAGAATGATGCGAGTTAATGCGGCTAATTCACTAAGGAAAGGGCTGTCTGTGTATCGAAGAAAATGCATTAATATTGACGTACATCGTCGTACTTGATTTTGTAACCAGAATTAATTGGGGTAGGTGCACCAACGATCATTGCTGATGGACTAAAGCGATATATGGTAAACATCAGGTATCTACATGGGTAGCTTAAAGGTATCCTGGTTTCAAATCATTAGGAGCTGGATTGGACTTAAGGGGTTGGTAACCAAGTGAGTTATTTTTGCATGGTATGGGGCATAGTAGTGTCGACGGCGGTAGGTATGCAACATGTACTAAACTGTAGAGATAAATGAAAGAGGGCGTAGAGAATCATGGAGATTGGGGAAGTGGGGTGGAGGCAAACTAAAAAAAAAGTCTCCACGGAGAAGCTGGGGGGCAAACTTCAAGATATTTTGAGCAACAAGCAAAAAAAAAGAAGAGGGGATAATCTGAACATGTAGAGTGTTGTGGTCAGATCGCGCGGCGGGGCGGCTTGAGAGGGGGTAAGTTGGGGGGGGCAGGCAACATCTATGCACTAGAATTTGATCTGAAGAAGTGAGGGGCTGGTCGGGGGGCCAATGTTAAGTAATTATAGTGAACAAGCAATCAAAAAAAGATTGAAGGCCGTTTAAGTTAGATCACTGAACGCGGGGTGGGTAAGGGGGGGGGGGCGAGCGCCACAAAGACATCGTAATACGGGAATTAACATAGAAAATGATTGGGCGGAGGCGGAGCCTATGAGAGCTTGGAAATCCCATGGTGTTTGGGTTGATGTTGGGTGGTGCGGCAAATCGGGATCAGATACACGCTACCACATTTTGTACTATTATACCGTGAACAGCATCCTATGAGTGGAATTTTTAAGGAATGAAAATTTATGCATACCCTTGTCTTAAAACCAAACATTGGAAGATAGGGGGAGGGACACGTGGATTTGGGTGATGGAGATAGAGCGCACATACTCTAGTTAAATTAATCTATGCTATTAAGCAGATATATATTGATTAAAAAGGGAAATCTTCGGATGGATTACTAGAATGTGCTTTTTTCTGCTTCATGATGTAAAATAAGGAGTGGAGAGTGTCTAGTGAGGGGGGACACAACTGAGTTGAATTTTCCGGGGCTTGTTGACATCTTATTGGTGGCAGATGTTGCGCAATCAATTCAAAAAAAAATATAAAAGGCTTTTGTATAACTGAAATTTTAGTTGGTCATGAGGGGGAGAATGCGGATGGCGTAGCGGCGGATGCTCTACTTGTATTATAATCACGTATACTATTATTTTAACTGGATTTCTAGCTGCGATGTATTTGGAATTGATTTGTGGCCTTCATGTTAGGTGTTAACGGATTTGCTGGGTTATATAAGGCCTTCTCATTGGAGGTGTGAGGCTTGGTGTATGGTATGGGGGTGGGCACACTACTTTTGGGGGATATGTACGAAATTAAATGCTGTATTTGGACAATAAATGCGTTAATCAGATAAAAAATAAATAAATAATATATAAAGTAAAGCTATCTCTCTATTTCTCGATACATTCTTGCCTGGGTATTTTGATCCCACAGATTACGCTCACAGATGCGTGAGTTAAATACCTGTGGTGGATTGGTGATACGCGGTCTGGTATGGTATCTTACCTCGATGGAGAGTGATGTTTCAAGACGTCGATGATTGGGACGTCAGGAGAAGGGTTGTGGGCCCCGCAACATCCGACGCGAAGGGGCTGCTAAGATATTTATGCCTCATATTTCACATATAATGTGTGTTTTTTTGTTCAAGATATGCAGCAGAGGGATATTTATTATCAAAAAATTAACATTGGCTCACGGAGGGGTAACATCCCGGAATTTGTATACTTATCTTTACTTTAATTTAATTGAAAAGAGTGGTGTTTGGTTTATGTAGTTTGTTTTTTATCTTACTCCTATCTAATATTTTGTGTATTTTTTGTTTTTTTTTTGGATTTTTTTTTATTCTGTGTGTTGGGTGGCGTAGTGCTTATATATGTACTATATTTAGTTGGTTTTGTGTTTCTTCAATATCAGTTACGCAGTTCTGACTCGTGTACACTAAGTATCTCACTAGCCTTTTTATAAGTCTTGTGGATATACTGATTTTTAATCATGCTACTTTAGGGTATTTCCAATTGGTCAGCAAAAAGATATCGATTCATTGCTCAATACTTTTGATAAGCAGCATTTTTGTTGAAGTTAATTTTTAAACTATTGAGTATACATGACTCTGCTGACATGTCTCTCGCTTGATAAGATCAAGGCTCGAAGCCCATATCTCGTTTGTTATCCTATGGTTTGATGATGTCACGACCGTTAATAACAGCGTTCCGTTTAAAAGCATTTTTTTTTATCAAATTTACAATTCATATCTGACATAATTTCTAATCTTTAGTTTCTCACTTTCATTTATTCTTTAAATCATGCGTATATTTCTGCTGAAGCATCTATTGATGTAGATAAAAACAACGCTGTTCAGACTTTACTGTTCAAGTCAGCGTACAGCATTGTAAGGCTTGCGATATCTCTACTGAAACTTCACAACGAAAATGACATTCTGCTAAATTTTCGCGACATTAAAATACCTAATCATGATCGCATGTGTCAACATTGTAATCAAAAGTATTAAAAGCTTACATGACACGGGTGACATAAAACGGAAAGATATACCTTAATAAGATGGGCGGAGGTGCATATCTAAATTTTTTGAATCCCTTTACATCGAGATAACAAAACACTTCGATGAATCCGTGCCTCATTTCTAATAGCTTTTTGTATTTAATTATGTGGTGATCTATAGCTTCTGTCTAATGTTTTCAGTTTAAAGTCAAAGTATAATACATGGGCACTGGGATCTCGATTGATTTCCTATAAATATCGTGGACTTCTGCTCACTTGTAACTCACACTCAGTTGACTGTCTCCGTAATCACTTAGGACAAGCTCTGCTACAGACTGTTACCGAACGACGCTCTAAAGTCATCATCTCATGACCATGAGAGACTTACATTATGAAAGTGTGTAGTAGGGGGGGGCACGACTATGTGCTGTCAACCGTCTCCCTTCCTCGCACCTGCTCCTACGATGGCCTCTCGTGTCTAATTCTATTTACAAAATTTAAATGAGGCAAAGATGATTTACTTATATCAGCTTGCATAGCGTACTCAGGATCAGCCACGCTTTCATAAAATGTATTTACGTTGCAGATTGTAGCATCAAACTGAGATTTACATTCTTGTTACGCCCGTGGCTCACTTTATATGAGCCAAAGCTATTACTTAATTATTTGGTGGCAATATCAGGATCAGTTTAGCTTAGATGGCAGAATGAATGTCGACTCGGGTTCAGCGTACTTGATGTCTTGTCTAGAAGGCAAGTGAGGTGCAATTCGATACTACAAGAAGTTTATTTTATATTTAAGTAGTGTTTTTATTCGTCAGATTTTATTACACATTCCATTGATCTTACTTTAATGCTGATACCTGCGTGTCTTTCAAGTGAACGTCGTCATTTGCCAACAAGAACACGATATAACTGGTAAATAATTTTTGACCGGAGGATACGTTTTTTTAATAAAATATCATGTCTACTGAATTCACAAATGGTTCATTTGTAAAGATCTCTTGTGTTATTCAAACTATAAAACGTGGCTCGGCCTCTTGACTGCGGTAGCACCGGAAGAATAATTATTAGAATGCGAAGATCTCTGTACCATTAGTTGTAAAACAGTGTCATCGTGAACAATCCACTTGGTAATGCCCCCTCTCTTTATATTCCTTTAGAAGGTTTTTTAGTAGCCACAAAATAGACCGGCAACAACCGGAGGTACATTCGTAACGTTTAGCTTTCGTTTAGTAATCCCCATCGTTCTCTCAACTTTTTATCACGTGCTATTACATTTCCCTGATGATAAGTTTTAGGGAAGACAATATCGGATAGTCATACGACTATTTTTTGAACATTTATAGCCCTCAAGGTTGCTCGATCAAGTCGTATAAAACGAGTTACATACGAGCTAGCGACTATACCAACGTGTATGTTGTCCTGACGCATTATGTTGCTTGGGACTATTACTCCTTCCAGTTGGCATAAGGGGATGTATTTGCTCGACAAGTCTCAAAAATGCGCGCTATTCGATGTGCCATCCGACGTGAAAAGCCACGGATTATACTTTATCCATATATAAGAGATCCGCTATCCTTCTGGCCTCAATTTGGCAATTTTGTTGTAAGTATAAAATAACCATTCGTGTGCCTATTCAAGCACGACTTCCAATGCCGGTTTATTTATATCGCATAGCTCTGGCCGCTTACGACCCGCACCATGATCTCGCAGAATTTCCCAACGCGGATTTTACACAGTATGTAGTACTGGAAATACCCGCTGGGGCAGCTCGTTCGACCGTTTTTCGTGGCTGGACTTCATCCTCCCTAGTGCCGTAGATGTGTCCCCCGGTTCTCCTGTACCACCATCGCTTGGTGGTTCCCTCTCGACCTTTGCGCGTCCCCGCGTAGGTGCATAACTGCCGATTCGGCATTTGGTTGGCCGTCCGTCTTCACCCGACCTGCACCTTTTGGGCCACGGCAAACGCTCAACACACTGCACTAAACCCGAACTTGAACTTGGTTTACAACGCCTAAAACACGATAAGAAATACTGAAATACCCTTATTACACATACGATTAGCGCGACATACACCGCAGAATCGATAGATAACGCACGTATTAGAGAAGTGGTCAAGATAAAGCCGTATGCGGGCTTATCTGGCACTTGTCCAATCTTCTCCACTCAAGACTCCATGGTGGTCTACTCTATCGGGTCATTATCGACTCTTAGACAATCTAGAATGCTGCGCTGAGGATTTCGGATGCTGGAGATCTCTTTTCTTGTGATGTTTAATAGCTCGTTTGATACTGCGTCATTACTTTTGTTCAGTTAAACCTACTAAATATATTACTTGCGTCCTAAACTCTTCACCAAACTTTAGGAGGTCTAATCGGGTGACCGACCTACGAAGACTGCTGAATCGACTGTAGGTTCGGGACTGGACGAGACTTTTTTTGTGATGTGCATAACCATGGCATATTGTTCAATTTTCATCACTTTGATTAAGATGCATTTTGGTGATGTAAATCCTATCTTGAGTATCTTTAGATGCTGAATCTGAGATGTAGTTTCGGATGACTGAGATTTCACTTCTCTTTTTGGAAACTGATCCTTTAAATGTTTTACGTTATTGCTTTCATCATCCATCTTCAGTAATCCGATTGTCATCAAACTCTGCATCATAACCGTCGAACTAAGGGAAACCCACCAGAATCGACAGATCCTTGCGTTTCACGTCTTGATATTCCTACTTCAATTAATTGACTTCTAATCTCAGGCAGGACTGCACAACATAGACAGTCTTAGTTTAGTTCCGTTTATTCAAATAAACAATAATGTTTATACACCTCTTCTATATATATGAGATTACACAAAATGGTAAATGACATAACGTTACGATCGTGGGGCATGGACAGTTCGATCAATCGAACAACTCTCAACTAAA